>JACXGM010015604.1:0-21146 GCA_016801145.1 Umbra pygmaea | reverse complement strand
TTCCGCATCTACGAGATGGTGGGCAACATTGCATACAACTGTCCATCTCCAGCAAGGCGACTGACAGGAGCTGTTTTCAGTTTAGTATTAATTGACAATACGAAAACTATCTACTGAGCTGTCAAAGCTTGTCTTGCAATCTCACACACCCATAGATGAAAGCGACATATTAGCTCTTTCTCTGAGGTAAATCAACTTCTGGTTCTGGCACCGTACGGCAAAGCACCGCAAAAGTTGGATTATTATTATAACTCTTGCGACACACCCGCCGCACCGCATCCACATTTTGCCGGTTCCGGTAGATTTTCCTGCAGCAGTGCGCACCTGGTGTGAATCCAGCTTTAGAGCTAATTCACAACATTTTGCTGTGCTGCAAATGGGATTTTGGATGACGACATACGCAAGGACTAATCACTGAATAGATGTACTTGTTTAAGAATATTCTCAGATAAATTCACATTCAATGGTGACATTCCTTTATTTGACAATAAATCATTTTCAACAGAATCCATTATGATATACACATTGTAAATTAAAGCTAAAAAAAATTCCAACACGTTTTCCTCTATTTATGAACTACAAATTTCAAACCAGTGTGCAGTTAACTGACCTGCCTATATAGCCTATAGTTAATGATGTAATCATAGCTACCATGGATTCCAAAAGAAAGAAACACTACTGCTTGCTGAATTAGCCAAATTTCTAAGTGTAGCCAAGAATGTGGAATCTGTGGCTTCCTGGCTTCCACTGGCCAATCCCTCTCCACCACACTTTGTGTAATACAATGTGCCCTGTGAAGGGATACGATATTCAAACCTTACTTATCGCCTATATTAGGATACATTGTTGTATTAATAAACTATGACACTTTTGTGTATGAATAGCTTACAAAATAGGCTACCTGTTGTAGTTAATTTGGGTTTCTGTCAGTGGCATATGGAAAGGGGTGAGCAGCCACCAGTGAAAAGGGTATCCTTTATCTCCTATTAGATAAAGGATACTCCGGCGGGAGAAAGTGCCTTTCAGAAACAGGGAGAAACAGCTGCTTCAGGCCACTTACACTCAATAACCCAGGTCATTTGGGTACCACATCCAAAATATTGTCTTAAATAACTGTGAGAGTAAGAGTGTTTCTTAGCTTTAACAAATGTAATAACTTGCTTTTATACTTGAGTTTGAGAGTAGGAGTACTTTTTGTGAATTCTCAGCACTGAAGACTAAAATGGAACCTTGAGAAACTTGATAAATACGGGCCCTGATCTAATGTTTAATGTCTTTTTTGTACATAAATGACAGAAATGTACTACTTTTTTACTTTGAAGGTGCAGGATATGAGCAAAATGTAAACCGGATATTTACATGTACAGTATATCTACAGTATCTGCACAGTTATTTGCTGTGTGTGCGGGGAGGGCAGAGTTAGTTTGGTTTCGGGGGCATGTTCACGAGAGCTACTGCTGTAGGAAAGAAACTGTTCTTGTGGGTCTTGGTCTTGATAGACCTCAACCTTCTGTTTGAGGGAAGAGTTCTGAATTATCTATTTCTGTGGTGAGAGGGATCGGCCACAATTTCTGCTGCTCTCCTCCAAGATCTGGAGGCTTTTAAGTCTTGTAATGGAGGCAGATTGGGAGAGCTTGTCCTGGAGCAGGGCCAGTTGGTGTTAAATGTAGAGCTAAAGTCCACAAACAGGATTCTGGTGTAGGTTCCAGGGGAGTCTAGGTGCTAGAGGATGAACTGAAGAGCCATGTTTACTGCATCGTCCACAGACCTGTTGGCTCTGAAGGCAAACTGCCAGGGCCATTTCTGGCCAATCTGGCACCCTAGGCAAGATCACAAAATAGCACCGCTTTACCCCCCAAAAAAATTGCCAGGGAAAATAACACTCTTTACTTTTAAAAAAGCGCAAAATAAATTGTGCTAAGTGCATTAGCAGGTGTGCTAAGAATGTAAACAATGAAGGAGATATTGAGTATATGTATGAAATTAATAAATAAATACAAGTTATAAACACAATATTTACTAAATTGCAATTAAATATTCTTTCATCTATTGTATTCATTCATTCATCCTATTCATCTAAGGTCTGTTCATATCAATGATTTGCAACGAGACTAAATGCAAACTGCTAAATAATTCCTGATGTTTTAAAACTGCAATAGTGCTTGGTGATTAGGTACTGTAGGTCTCCAGGGCCCAGCCAACGGTTGATATACATACAGCTCTGGAAAATTTGAGACCACAGCAAATGTTTCTTAAATTAACTCCTGTGAATACCTCTGGAATGTGTTCAAGGGGGAAATGGATGGTCACAAGCCATCAAACAAAGCTAGGTTTTGCATCAGGAGTGGCATAGTCACCCAACCCCAATGTAAAAGACTGTTGGAGAGCATGCCAAGATGCATAAAAGACTGTTGGAGAGCATGCCAAGATGCATAAAAGACTGTTGGAGAGCATGCCAAGATGCATAAAAGCCATTTTTATTATTATTTTTATTATACAATTATTATGCCACCAAATATTGATTTTTGTACTCTTCCTAAATTGAGTAACATTAGTATTGTGGTGTTTATTTTCTTTACGTTATTCGAGTTCTAATAAAATCTTTATTGTTATTTTGACCATGTCTGCAAATAAATGCTCTGAATGACGATATTTGAATTAAGAATTAGGGAGATATTTTGTCAGTAGTTTATGGAATAATACAAGCAATGAAAGATTTTCATTTAACAAAAACACATGTATTAGTAGATGTAAACTAGTTAAATAAGGCATATATATATTAAAATATGTATATATTTATCACGGATCTCATGTAGCTTACTTTATAGTATTTATATTAATTTAGCAACCAAAATGATCCTCTGGCTGGCTAACGACAGTGTTAAATTAAAACACAATAACAAAACGGCAGTATCAGCATTTGAAGCAGTTTTACAAGTATAGGCAATTAGGCATTAAAAAGCATCATGCCGAACTTGAAAAATATCAAGATGTATATAAGCATATATTATCCACAATGCACATTGCAACCAATTGACAATGTATATGTATGAAACAAATGCATGTGTGAATCTATATTGAAAATCAAGGTTCAAAATTAGCACCATTTACCAGCTTGGTAAATATGCGGGTGGCTGGTAGGTTTGCTTCACTCACCAGCCAAAAAAGCAATAGTTATCTATTGAGTGGTTGGTAAAATATGAACATTCACTAACCGTTTGGCTGGCGGATGAAAAAGTTCATTTTAAACCCTGTTGACAATGTATATTTAATTAAACCACTGCACCATGTGAATCAATGGTGAAGTGGTTTTCCATCTCCTCTTAAATAACGGAAAGGAGAAGGTGATGAAAACACGAACTGCCTTATATATATAGTATATAGCTAATTCTGACTGCAGTGTTGCGCTTTCAGGAAATATCGACAAATTACTTTTGCCTCGTTTCCACCCCAGGAACTTTCCCTAGGAAATAGGGACTTTGGGGTGTACAGTACTTGTTCTATTTTGACTGCAGGAACCAGGGACTAAATAAAGTTCAAGGTACATTTTTTTCCCGGTAAAAAAATTACCTCGTCATTACGATATACCCTGCAAACACAGAACGTTCCACCAATGTTCCCTTATGGTTCCCATTTGGTTATTTTTTGGGAACCACACAAGAATGTTCTAGGAACGTTCCCTTTAGGTTATTTTTAGGGTTAATTTTATAACCTAAGGAGAACGTTCTGGGAATGTTCCCTGTAGGTTATTTTTAGGTTCTATTGTTCGAGTAGGTTCCCAGAACGTTCCCCTAACCTTAAGGGAACGTTCTATTTAGGTCAAGAAAACTTTCCAGGGTCACCAATAGGGAACGTTCTGGGAACCAAAAACGAATGTTCCCAGAACATAAAATTGTTTGCTGGGTAGACGGATTAATGTGTTCTAGACAAATATGCCCATATTTTTAATAATTCATAGTGGTCGTTGACTGCTTTGCTTAAAATCGATTTTTGGGTTTGAGAAGGGATTTTAATTTGGGCAGATATATAGTACGTATTGCGATATATTGCAAACAGATGCTTTTCAAAATGTCCATAAAAAAAATATCACTATACTTCTGTCTCTTTTCTAAACTGTGCCCCCGATGGCTTTGAGTGTTTTGAGTTGGGACAACACAATGCGCTCAAATGATATCATAACAACAAGTCAGAGCGACTAGTCTGTAGTCATTAAGTCTGTTGATCTTTGTCTGTTTGGGGACTGGGATAATGATGGAGGATTTGAAGCATGTTGGAACATGGCATGTCTCCAGTTAAATGTAAAAAATATCAGTGAACATTGTAGACAGCTGATGTGCACAGTGCTTTAGGGTGGACAGCGAGACAGAGTTCGGCCCAACTGACTTCCGGGGGTTCTGTTTCTTGAATAGTCTGTTGATGTCTTTAAGACATAGAGGTTCATTGTAGTGGCAGGGGTGGGGGTGATTGAGATGGGTGATTTTTTGTGTCCTCAATGATGGGGGGCTGGAGGACTGGGCCAGTAAGCTGCTGAAGTTGGCTAGACACAAAGGTGGCCTCATAGTTGGGGATCTGTTGTAGGCCTCTCCAAAAAGCAGCAGGGGTATTAGCTGACAACTGTTGTTGTAACTTGTCTGAATACATCTGAGCTTAGCAGTGAACCAGGGTTTGTCATTGTTGTTACTCACGCTGTCCTCACAGAACCTGTTGTAAGAAGTTCCAGCATCTGTATTTTCATCCAGACTGTTAGTGGCAGAATCAGTACAGTCCAGACATGCACGCAGAGCCTCTGTTTCTTTGCTGCATCACAACCTTGACCGCCGCAAAACACGCTTTGCTAGTTTTAACTTTTTTTGTTTTATCAGGTGGATCAGGATGTGAACTGAGAGACCCAGAGCAGCGCGGGGCACAGCGTGATATGCATTGTTGAATATAGTGTAACAGTGATCCAGATTGTTTTCCTATCTGGTCGGGATTTTAATAGATTGTTTAAATTTGTGGAGTTTGTGGCTTAGGTTACCTTTGTTAAAGTCACCCAGAACCATTAATAAGGAGTCTGGGTATGAGCGCTCCACTACAAGTATCTGTTTGGCTACCTGCAGTTGTGCATCATGCACGTTGGTGTTCGGTGGAATGTAAACACCGACCAGAATAAATTATGCAAATTCTTGTGGGCTGTAGAAGGGCTTGCAGTTAAAACAAAATGATTCCAGGTCAGGAAAACAGTACTGTAGGATAACTGAAACGTCATTTCCCACAGCCGTTGTTGATGTAATAATAATAATAACAAACCTTTATTTATATAGCACCTTTCATACAAGGAATGCAGCTCAAAGTGCTTTACATTAATAAAAGTCAGATTAAATGGAAGAAATTTGCATCAATAAAAACATTTTCATAAATAAAGGACAAAGAAATGTAAAAAATGTAATGTAAAACATAAATAGCATGGAGCACATTTGCAGGCAATGAAATAAAGGAACATATTAAAAGGAGGAAAGATAAAAAGCATTTGAGTGCCAGTTTAGTTAAATGCTATAGTGAAAAGATATGTTTTTAACAGCATGTAGAAAATGTAGAAAGATATTATTCCATCTTTCGTTTTGCCGGAAAGATCTTTGTCTCTGTTTGCACGAGAGTGTAAAATAACACAATTGAATTGCAAACTAAATGAAATTCACTTTATAAATAAAACTATAATACAATGACAGCAATGGGAATATGTTCACTAATATTATCATTACTTAAAATAAAAAATACATAAACCTGCTATTCCACAAATCACAAACTATACCTCCGACATAGCAAAGCAACCGCAAATCCTAACTTAGTCTCCTACGGGTTCTAGAGTAGGCATGGTGTTATTTTCTTAGAAATTTTCTTAGAAGTTGGAGTTTTGTGATTTACCAGAAAGCTCTACTTTTGTCTCACCTATACAAAAGACATTGTAGCAGGACTGTGAATTATCCACTTTTTGGCAAACTCCAGTTGGGCATTTTGTTTCTTTCTTAGAAGTGGGCTCTTCCTTGGTCTTCTATCATGGAGCCCATTTCATTCAGTCAGTGATGGATGTTTGCGACTTGAAACTATTGCACCTTGAGCTGCAAGGTCAGCTTGGATCTGTGTTGAATTTTTCCTTGGTTCTTTCTCCACCATTCTAACAAGGGTTCTCCTCATTCAAGGGTCATTGTTCCTCTTGCGGCCTCATCCAGGGATGTTGACTGCAGTCCCATGGGACTTAAACTTCTTATGAACATTGATTCATATGAACATAAAGCTCTTTAGAGATGTTCTTGTAGCCTTCACGTTGACCATGCTTGGTTATTATGTTCTTTCTAACCTTTGACAACTCTATGATTTTCTCTTCTTCATATTCATTGTGATACACACAGTGAAACACAACACAGCAGAGTGACAGCATTTAAACCGGCTGAATGAGTGATTTTGCTATTGAAGACACCTGTGATACTTCAAGCAGACCAATCTCTTAAAATTAGTATCACTATAAAACCATTAAATGTATATAACTTCTAAAGGGTATTAATATTCTCCAGGCCATTTTAGAAAGTATTTAGAGAATAAGCAAGAATTCAGTTCTTTTCACTGCTTTTTTTCCCCACTGCAAACCAAAAACTTGCATTTATGGATAACAAACAATCTTTTAATTAAAAAATGTTCAGGGCGAACGGTGCTGTCACAATGAGCTGTAAGAAGTCAGACTCTAGGCCCTTGCAAAGGTCCAAATAAATAATTTAATTACTATGAAGTGTCAAAAACATAGAAATAGAGTGATACTCAGGCTGCATGTGTAACGGACTGAGTGTATAAC
Source organism: Umbra pygmaea (assembly GCA_016801145.1). Classification (NCBI taxonomy): domain Eukaryota; kingdom Metazoa; phylum Chordata; class Actinopteri; order Esociformes; family Umbridae; genus Umbra; species Umbra pygmaea. Next base: position 14,320 of record JACXGM010015604.1, on the reverse strand, counting down.
ACAAACTCTGGCTAGAATATACAATGAACATAAAATACCAAACTGACTAAATGGAGACACAAATTACAGGATACAATAAACAACAGGGAATTAACACAACCAAAGGGACTATTAACACAATTAACAACCGTGTAAGGTTAGACAAACAAACAGATGTTCCATAGGTTGATGATGATAAACATAAGATCAGGCACGGGGTTGTTGGGGATTGAACCGACAGGTGCATTATTTTAATAAAATGCAAAGGTACATATACCTTTCTCCACGTCTGTAGTTAGCTAACTTTTCAGCTGAGGCATCATTACAATGTACGTAGGTCTCTAACTAACGTTAACAATTTAATGCAGAAAGCTTAGCCTAACACAGAGGCTCTCAAACCTCTCCTTTGGCCTCCCCAGACAGGCCATGTTTATGTTTTTAACCCTTAAATGGCATGCCTGATTCAATTAAACAAATCATTAATGAGTAGTTGAATCAGGTGTCCAAGTTTATGTTTAAAACAAAACCATGTCATGCCTGGTGAGGCCCGTGGAGAGGTTTAAAAACCACTGGCTACAGCTAAGTACTGTACACCTGCTTCCACACTTAGGTATGCCTGGGCTGTTCTCTTTTTTTGCCATTACCACTTTTTTTAGTTTTGAGCAGTGCTGATTGTTCTGGCCTGTAAGTTGGCCATCCCTTTGCATTTAATTATTTTATTAATTATTTCACATTTGAACTTAATTGAGGCACTCTGATGCTCTGTCTGCTTTTTTGTTCTGTTATTACTAATTTGGTCATTTTAGGACTGCCTTTTCTGATGTTCTCCTCTTCTATGGCGAAGTTAACAGACAGAGTTGACCGCTCATTTATTCATATCATAATGTGTGTATCATGAACACTAGTGATGCGGTACTTAGCATTTACCACCGGATGGCACCAACATGCCATGTTACAGTAATGGAGATTTACAGTAATGGAGATTTACAGTAATTGAAGGAATCGAGGGGGTTGGGTATTGTTAAGTGTTAATTTCAGGCTTGGTAAGATCTCTGTTGAAATGATGGTTCAGGAGTCAGGTTGCGGTTGCGGTTGATAATAGAATGTTTAATAAAGTACTTCTCGTTACGGAAACAGGATCATCATAACAAGGCATCAAGACGTGTTCTGGGAAATGCCCCGAATGATCATATGAAACTGGGTTGTATAGCCCTTGCATTGTTGTTCGCAAACCTTCTAGAAGATTCTCTTCAAACTCGTGACTGTCTCATGTGAGCACATGTGCTGGTCACCTCAACCTCTGCCTACGTAGGTTCACTATCTTAATATCCAGGCCACTGCTCCTAACATATACGTTCCATACTACGTAGTGTACTCTGCTAGCTGTTATCCGAATAACTCAGTAACCCTTATCTGTCTAATGTCCTGTCAGTAAAATGTCCTGTTCTATTAGTCTGAATGGCATCTCCATGTATTAGACCTGTGATGGAATTACAGTCTAACCTACAATAGATCATATAGTTATAAGCACTCTAATATATAACAGAGTTATAAGCTATAAGTCATAAGCCATAAGCTACAGCTTATGCTGATGTTATAATATAAGAACTGTAAGGGCTCTCTCTCCCCTACGTCACCCTTGGCCTTGCTTCCTTGTCTACTCTCCTAAAGGAAAGTCTTATCTGGCTTGACCCTGAATCTCCTCCTTGTCTGTCTTACATGTCCTAGAATCTTCCTAAAGGCCCCAACTATAGCTGTACAACTCTCTCTAATAGTAATACCATTCTAAACTGTTCAAACTGTATTTAAACATGATTATATAGAATATAATTCTCAACAGTATTGTATGGGTCTGAACTGATACCAATACCTTATGCGATACCTCATAACGATACCGATACCTTAACGATACCTAAACCAATACTTTGAATGCTTTGAATTTTCTTGTTTTTTTAGGTCATATCAGGTTATGGATATAGTCATCCAGGTACACAGATGCATATGGTGACTTGTATTTATTGATTGCAACACACATCCCTGGTCATTCATTATGTGACTACAATTTATTGTTTGCAAAACGCATTAATTGTCATTACATGTCTCTCTGTTATATAATTCAAATTAAAAAATATTCAAATGAATTCAACTTTTAATTAATTGGGATAGTAAAAAAGAACATATACAAAAATAAAAGTGGTAGAAAACAGATATTGTTAAAAAGCAAATTTCTTCTAGAAAGCAATTCAATATAAACCTACATTAGCTGAACCTAGGAGAGTCCACATATGAGAAGGGATGAATATCCTTTACACTACCTTCACCACAGCTTTGTGACATTTCTCCACTTTCTCAATTGTTAGTTTTACCTTGGCTGCCTGTGTAAAAGGACTGGCATGACCTGACCGCACAGCTGATGATTGTCAAATTTAGGTGGGGAAAAAGGACCTTCACTTTACATCAACAATGAACGATGTGTTGCCCTAGGTAATGGTAACCATGTCTGTGGTAATACAGATTAAAGCAAAGATTAATGTACGCGTACAGCAACTATTTCTAGCTAACAGGTCACATGAAGCTTGTCGTAAAGCTACACTCGCTCGCTCTACTGTAGCATAATTATTAGCTAGACAAACTCTATACTAACTCTATGCTTACTTCACTAACCGTTAGCCTAGTGAGCATGCGTTGACACTTATAAGTAACGTACGTAGCTACCGGTAAATTCTAGCTAGCATTATTAATAGCCAAAATTGATAGGCTAGTTTATTAAAGCAGAATTATCATTACTTTTAATAGAACATTTATAGTTATAATAGCTTAGTTAGTTTACAGTATATACCGCAGTCACACCTGCCAGGGCGGTGAAGACATTTTGGGGGGCAGGGGCTCAAGTAAAAAAAAGGTAACCCTACGCGTATGCACACAACCTTTCCAAGTGTCCATTATTCCCATTTCCCAATGTTGCCACAAAACCATTTATAATCACCCTACATTCAGAACTTGGGCCTATTTCATCTCCTCTAACACAGTATTCCTTTAAGAAACCACCGATTCATTAAAAAAATATAATTCAGTGTGTTCAATTGATTAAACCAATCACTTATGTGTAGGCTAGTATAGACAAACTGCTTAAAGGTGACAGGGCTCAGTGGTTAGGGAGTCAGACTTGACGATTCCCAACCCTGACTGTGCCAGTTGTCATTGTGACCTTGAGCGAGGCACTTGACACTACGTAGCTCCGGGGGAAATGTCCCTGTATTCACTGTAAGTTGCTCTGGATATGAGCATCTGCTAAATGAGTAAAATGTCAAATGTAAAACGTGACAAAGCCAAACATTTATTCATATAGACTATTCTATTAATATCCTAATTCTAAGTAAACATAGTTTATAAAAGTAAACATGGCATTCTCAGTCATTTTACTCAAGGCAGTTGTAATTAATCCTGGCTCCTATGACAAAATATATGTCTGGGCCACAATCTTAAATATATTCATATTAATAGTATTACGTTAAGATCTTTACAGTGACTGCAGTCCTCGTTTTCCAATACCAGTTTGTTTTTATTTGCACTGTGTCTAATTTAACAGCTAAGCTATTTCATCCAAAACTTTACTGAACAAAAAATAGAAAAGCAGCATTTTCAAATTAGTTACTGAGTTACAGTTTACATTAAGGAATCAGTCAATTAACTGAACCCAAAGAAAACCATCTTGCAAAAATGTCACTGATCTTACAGACCAGTATATATGTGGAAATCAGTCAAATTGTTCTATTGAACAACAATAAAAATGCTTGCTTTACAGTGTAGGTCCCCTGTTTCATGATGCATATGTGTATTCCCATCATGGGAAATTGATTAGGGCTTAATTTATTTATTCAATTGATGTACTTACTTGAACACTAAGTTAGGAGGTCATTGAATTTGTTGCATTTTGTGTCTGTATGTTTGTTTAGTATAAAGAGTAAAAAGGTCATATAGCCTACATCATGCACCATTTACATGGCAGATTATTATATTATGCAAGTTAATAAACCAATGTTTCAAATAACTACCGGTACATTAACTGGATAGTTGAGCCACAACAGTGGTTTCATTCTTTAGATAAGTATTTATCACATAGCAACTAAAGCTTGATAACGTTGGAAAGACAAAGATCAGCCGAAAAGAATGCGTGTTGGCTCATCCATGTGGGTTTATCAGAGCCGGAGCTATCATGCCTTGAAGAAAGTCATGTTTTTTTTACTTTTGCCTTTTTTACTAAACACATTACAGACAGGAAGTAGGGCGTGAAAAATGACAAAATAGCAACTCTGCAATGATGTAGGACATCATCCTGCTCAATACTAACATGGTACCAATATGGTTGGAAAGAGGGGGTTCCGCTGATAAAATAATGCAAATAATAAGGGATTGGTTTGTCCATGTGGATTAATGACAGCCAGAGATATCGTGTCTCAAAGTTGGGTACTTTTCACTGACTATATTTTGTTCAACTAAAAACATTACAGTCAAACAAGGATATGTTGTTACAAAACCAAAGATTTATTTTCTATAGGATATGCACATAACTGTGTAGGGGGCGGGGTTCATTTAATTAAACAACATTTCCTATTTTTCATGCATCTCTATTAAATGCGGCCCCTATATTTGGTTTCAAAAGCTCAATGTGGTTTGAGAGATTAACATATAAGAATGCATATAGATCGCCAGACTAAACCAACGCCATGCGACCAGTTTGAAATTATGCTGAACCATTGGTGAGATTTGAAACTAAGCTATCTAGGTAGGCCAATAATAAAACCAGTATTGATTTCTGTTGATGATTTAATTTTCTCTGTACGTTTGTGTACTGTCCTTGGTTTGTGAGATTTTATCATGATACAACCTCGACTTTAAGACATTTATAGTCCTTGCTCCTACATTTTCTCTGGACTCGTGAGTTTATTATTTGATTAGAAAATGCAAAAATATCAATCTATTATATAGATAATATCAATACTGATACAATATATTTTGTTATTTAAAGCAGTTTATGTATTTTTACCTACACCTACACTGTATTTAAGTTCTTATTTTTTATTCTTTATTTTATTGTTGTTTAATTAAAGTGTAACTTTATATATTTGCACCTCTGCGCTTTATCTTGGCCAAGGCGCCGTTTTAAATGAGAAAATGTTCAACGTGGCCACCTGGTTAAATAAAGGTTAAATAATATTTTTTTTAAAGTATGTGATAGTAGTGTGTCATGATTTATGAGAATATTTATATTGTATTTATAATAAAAAATATTTTATTTTACTTAAAGAATTATTTACTTATTATGTTAGAATTTTTACCTTGTTTTTGTCTTATTTTCAGACATATAGGATGGTAAATTATCTATATGGACAATTTCAAGCATTGAGATTTGCACAGCTCAACAACCTTTTGTCGCACATCATTAATGTATTCACGTGTCTTTCCCATAATGATGGTTAACTATGGAAATGTGGCCTTTGTATCACCTCATATTTATATCCCAGTGAAATATGAAGTCATGGCTTAGCACTTAAGTGTTCCTAGTTACTTAGGTGAACTTAATAACTTAGAATATCAAAGGAAATGTGCTTCTGTTAGATTTTACTCAGAAGAATATCTTGGGGGGCCATTAATTGTGGCACACATGTTTTGGAGAAAATAATTTAATTAATTTCTTTTTTTACAGTATTTTTAATAAACTCTCAATCATTAAAATCTGTGAATATTTTGAATGAAAGATAAGATCGAGAGGACAAACAATAAAGACCTTTTTTTCCACAGTGTTTTGCTTAAACTGTATTTACCAAGGATGTGAATATTAGTGGAGGGCACTGCTATTATTATTATTATTAAGTTAATAATAAATATTATAATCATTGCTGCTTATGTTTACTTATGGATATTTTATATATATCTTTTTCATGCATTGTCGAGGAGCACCTTACAAGAAATACTTTTGTTGTGTACTTTGCCTGTGTATACGATGCATGTGATATGACTAGTCATATCTGAATCTAGTGGGAAGTCTGGAGTTTTGAATGTCATCAGTCACATGGTACAGTAGTGTTACTTAAAAACAATCACAGGTACAACTGAGTTACCGTAAATTAGCTGTATGTAAAACTGTATGCACTGTCGGAGGTCTAGTTTCCACCGTCCCATCACTATCTGTAAGTTGACAAGTCATTTTCTTGCATTACCTAATAGTGGTTAAACCCAATTGTCATTTTAAAACATTTTAACAGCATGCTTTTTTGTACAGTTCATTTCTTTGTTTTGTTCTGCATTAGGGCATTAGATATACAACTGTACATAACTCAAAACAAACTGACCATTGATGATCATTTCTTTCATCTATATAACATTACCTGTTAATTGTGCCCATTTCAAGCTAAAATTATTTCAGTCACAAAGAAACAAATAATAACTTTTAAAAGATTTTACTGGACCACAGAAGGGACCACAAATGGAGCCATCCATTTGTTTTTGAATGAATTGTATAGAAAACAAAAACGGTCAAAAAAGTGGTCTATTGTAATTGTATAAATACTTCTGAGATATTCAAAAGATCCTTTATTAGTCTATCTTCATTATTATTATTTTTAATAATATTTTGTCATTCACTAATTCTTTTCATGTACTAATCAAGTTCTATAGGAAGTAGCAGGGCCAGGGACAAGTGAATGACAAAATACTCAAGCCAAAAAAAGAATTATATTCTTACAGTAACAAAAGAAATAACACCAGCCAAGTGGTCAACTATTGAGTCTGAGGGAAAAAGGGCAGAGGCTCAAAACCCCCTAAGGTCTGTCTGTGCACGTGCCAGAGAAATAACAATATATTAAATTTTTGTAATATAGTCCATATTCCTAGAAATGTTTTTTTATGTTGTATTGTAAAAACTTGTTTTGAATGTTTCAACTATCCATTAGAAAATAAAATAATAATCTACTGGGTCATTTCGGAGTCACATTCTTTTACTTCATATGGATAACACCCTGAAATTAAAGATGACACTGCACCTTTATCTTGCAACTATTATCAATTTGAACCCAAAATAAAGCATTTGCTTAAATAACCCCAAAAAGTAGGGTTCATTTATCATGCACACCTAAACTCATTGACCTTGGTTTGAATATATTTCATTATATATTTCTTATGTATGTGTCATCACAGGCACTGTGGAATAATATGAAGCTGTTTGCAAATCTTCTACTCTTTGGGTGTCTCCACTTGGCCTCAACAGGTAACGTCTGAATTTCACTTCTGTTAGAATTTGTGCAGAGGTGGCATTTGGGTTGTTCCCTGACTCCACATCAGGGTTATTAGAGTTTTGTGTTTTTAAATTAGTTTTTATTACTATTAGTTTTGAAAGTCAACTTTATATTTCAGTGTAGTTTCAGTTAGTTTCCAAAAAGTTCTAGCTAGTTTTATTTAGTTTCTATATTTCAGTAATATATCTATTTTATTTTTATATAGTTTAGTTTCAGTTTTAGTTTTTTCAGTTTTTTAAAGCATCTACAAATACAATACATACATGTATCTACAGTATGAATACCTACTTAGAGAATGCAACAGCATTTCACTCTGTATTTGCCTTAGGTAAAACACAAACACCTCAACAGTGTTTTATGGGTTTTATTCAACTTAAATGTACAAATGTACTTAATGTAGATGCCTTTAATTTGATGTGATGTGACAGAAAACACAATAGATCCTATTTAAATAAAATCTCTGGCTATATTATATACAAAACAATACTGAGTCTTTATATGATAACTTTCAGGAATCTGTTCACACACAGAAAGGACCTCATTCCATTAGTGTGTAAGGTGTTACTGTCAGGAACATCTGGATCACCCACACTTGTCTGGATTACCCAAACTCATCTTTTAATTTTTAGTTGCATTAAGATGAGTTTCTGATACTAAGGGAAATTAGAAGAAAACTATATTGGTACAGGGGTAGGAGTAAAATATCCCCATCACAGGAATGTCAATTGAGCTGGTAGACTTGTTTTGTAAACTGCCAGTACCATTCTAGATTGGCCCATGTTTTGGGAAGCTTTATAAAGAACAACATTTAGCAAAACTCATATTTACCTTAATAAATAGATTAGATTTTTAGAGCTACCCCTGTACCAATATTTAGATAAATGTCATCAATGTTCCTTAATTCAAAAATCTTATTTAAAAAAAGGTTTTTACTTTTCTGAGTCTGAATGACAGATGAAATTGCCTACCCAACCAGCCAGCATAAATAAAAAAACATAAAAATAGGACCCACAGTAAATAGATTTGACAACCAGTTTTGGCAAAGTATGTTGCCACATATTGTATATTGTATGTTCTTACAAATAATCTCATTCTATAACTAAACCAAAACTATGTATAATAATAGATTACTAACAGTGTGACTAGCTGTTTAATTGAAGTGCTGAAAATTGTTTAATACTTTAATATTTAACTGTAGTTGAGCTTGCCTGTCAAATGATACCAAAAGAACTCAAATCTGTCAATGTGTCACAGAGAATGAATGTACTGTAATATTTAAACCCAGGTCTATGATTTTGCCTTCTTGCTTTTTTAGATATGCCTATGAGGAAATCATTGTTGTTTCCACTGGAAACTGACACCAGCTACGTAGAGCTGATACCTCAGAGGAATCTGTCAATGACATCCTTCACCCTGTGTATGCGCCTGGCCACTGAATTGGCAACCGGAAACCGTGAGATAATCCTGTTTGCCTACCGCACGCAGAACTATGATGAGCTCAATGTTTGGAGAGAAAGTAATGGCACGTACTCCCTGTACCTGGCAACCAGTAATGTTAACAATGCAGTTGTTTTTAAGCTGCCTGAACTCAATGCCTTCCAGACCCACCTTTGTCTCACATGGGAGTCCCAGTTTGGCCTGACTGCATTTTATGTAGATGGGAGGAGGAGTCTTAGAAAGGTGTATAATGTAGGACACAAAGTGACGGCAGGAGGCAGGGTCATCCTGGGACAGGACGCAGACGCTTTCCTGGGGAAATTTGATAAAAAGCAGAGTTTTGTTGGTGAGATCACAGATGTCAACATGTGGAACTATGTGCTCCCCACTGCCATAATAAAAGATTTGCATGCTGGGAAATATGCGCCCAGAGGGAATGTATTTGACTGGGAAACCATAAATATGAAGGTCAATGGGAATGCTAGTGTGATCTGTGACAGATCTGTAGTTTGAGTTATGGTTGTCTGTAAGAAAATAAATTTGACTAAGCACTATTTGTGTATTTGTGTGTAATTTTAGAGATTCAATAATTCATTTAAATACTGTATAGTTAATTGGACAGATTTCACATTTGACTTCCAGGATGGAAAGGTGTAATCTCCTTGAGGTTCCATGTGTGTGGGTTAGTTTACAATAATAGGATAAATATAGAGGAAGCTGCATGTGTAATGCTGCACTATTATGGTTCATATGCCATTACTTGGGTGAACAGGAATATGTTTATTATCAGGGTACAATCTTACTAATCCAAGGCATTTTACAATTTATTAATTAATCACACTGTATGCTCTTACATACATCAGAAAGATGTACAGAAAGTACAGGGACATCCCCTTAGGTAAAGTGCCTTGCTCAAGTATACAATGACATTTGGACATCTTTTGATTAACAGTGTGACCACTGAGCCACGTGACACTTTAAAACATCCAGCCACATGTATAACGTGGTACTAGCATAAATGCTTTTTCCATGTCTTGTAATGGGAAAGAACACAGGAAATGGACACAGAGGATGGTCCAATAGGGTGAGCCCTACTCTGTATTTTTTGTAAATCAATTGAGGTGTTTAAATAATAAATTTTGGTGTGTAAAACACACATCTGAATATTTTTTACAATTCGGATAACCCTAACCTACATCAATATGCAGTTGAATATTGTTACATTTTTTATTTGTTTGCTAATAATCCAGATTTACTTACATTTTCTGTTGTACAATCTAGCTCAGTAATTGTAATAATATACTTGTTTGAGGAATCAAGTGAAGGAATCAATTATCAAGTGCAGGGTGGGAAATTAACTTTTTTGTCCACCGGCCACTGTGGCTGGTGGATGCCAAAATTTTACCAGCCACTTAGATTTTTTAGCAGCCACTTTTTCCCAAATTCAAATACATAAAAGAAAACACACTAGTATATTCTATATTGATTCAATACATTAAATTCACTATGAATACATCTGTTATTAATATAGGTCAATTAATAAAGGGACATTTAGTGAAGACAAGTCCGAGATGAATAATTTTTAAGATGATTGAAAAATTGTGCTAATCTGTCTGCTAATTGTATGTCCAACTACCATATTTTAGTCAGCTACTTTTAAATCACTCATGCAACAGTAGGCAGTATCAACTTTGAGAGGTGTAAAACTTTGGTGTTGTAACACCTGACGAACACCACAATATTTACACATTTGTAAATTCATTTTCTAATAATATGTTTGGAAGACATATGGGATTACTAATACAAATATTGAAGCATTGGTTAAATGATTAGATGATTAGCAGTCAGTCTTATCCAGACTGATTTACAGTACATTAAGCACGGGGGCATTCTTCCTGGAGCAATTTAGGGTGAAGTGCCTGGCCCAAAGACAACAACATTTGACACAACAGGGAATATAACCAGCAACCTTCTGACTACTAGTCCGACTCCCTAACCACTGAGCCATCTGACCCCCAATAATCACCCATCAAAGTTGCAAGTGCTTCTTCAATAATGAAACGAAACATCTTACAACATTAAATATAATAAGAAACCATATTATGTTGATGTAAGATACTTGAATTAGAATCCGCTGTTAATAAACTACAGTTGAGATGTGGGACATTGAGCATGTAAATGTCTCTGGATTCTGATTAACGCCGCTCTCGTTTTCCCAATCAATATTGCAGACTAAACGAGTGACTTGAGTGACAGCTGAATCATCCAATGAGCGTTTAGAATTCCGTGCTGTATGTGTGTGATTTTATTTTTCGATAACGTCGTATCATAATCACATCAACTTCCCCATATCTGTAATTATACACGTTTTGTCTTTGACATTTTCTATATTGACTTAATCTAGTTTACTCGGGCTTACTACTGGGAACTAAATTTATTTATTTTTCTTCTTTAACGCACTATGTTTATGGTACCGCAGCTAAAGGCTGGAGTTCCCACAGACTAGCTCCGCGAAAACCAATCAAATATGCACCTCGACAGAAGTGCATCTTTCTTTGTTAATGAGTAAGCTTCCGCATTTTTGTCAAACGCAATTATCTCCAATCCGAAACAAGTAATGTTTAAAGTAGCCGAAAAAAAACGTATCATATGTTGTACAATTCACCCGCCAGAGTGGCTGGTAGATAGGGAAAAGTTACCCGCCAATGTGAAAATCTACCCGCATTTGGCGGGTGTTAATTTCCCACCCTGATCAAGTAAAAAATCACGCCACGCCCCCCACTCACGCCAAGCCCCTAACCTTAGTAGCTAGCGCTAGCTAGTATGTACTGTAGATAATCTCATTGGTTGTCTAAATACATCCATCGTTTATTTAGATAAGCATGTAAACGATAAGGAACAACGAAAACATAATGTTTGACGTTAGTGAATATGTTTAGACAATGAAACTGCGAGTTAATGAGTACTTTACGCTACGTAGTATACCATTGGATGTATTAAACGAACGAACAATACTTGTGCTCACTCATGAACGCGCAGTGTTGCTACCTGTTGCTATGACAACACAAACACACTGTCGTTGCTCACTCAACGCCGTTTATTGTTTAAAGTATTCACTAACGTTAAACAAACAATGGATGTATTTAGACCACCATGGAGATGTAATCATTATGTTGTGCTACTACACTAGTAGTGACACACTAGGTTAGTCAAGGGGCGTTGCGTGAGGAGGGGCGTGGCGTGAGCGGCTACAGGCCGCAGCTGGACCCTTCTCCTGGCTGCTAGGTCAAAATGTTTCTAATGAACGCTTCAGTCCACGCCCACTGACTCGCATACGCGTGACCAGGAAGTAAACATCATCTCCTGAAGTAAAACGAAGCAGAAATTATAATTCGTTTGGAACATAATATAGCCACGAAAATACTGGATTTGCATTTATATACTTGTTATATTATAAGATAAATAAGAGATGTCAGTTACTCTGTGAATAGCTAACATTAAATAGCATCCATTGCTAAAATTGTGTAAGCAATACATTTGGGAAACTAACTGGATGATAAAACCACCTCATGGTTTCGTTGATCTGCTCCTTAGATAACCATCGCGATGATGTCAACTGGTGTGCCTTCTCCGCAACAATGTTGGCCACCTGCTCAGCAGACAAGACGTTACGACTTTATCACACATTAGACTTTTCCGAGGTGTCATACTCTCCTCTTTCCGGTCACGGCTATGGCGTCCACTGTTGTTGCTTCAGCGCATGTGGTCAGTATTTAGCCTCGTGTTCAACAGATGGGTCAACGATTGTGTGGTCAACAGTCACGGGTGAGATAGAGGCCGTACTCGAGCAGCCAGGTAGGAGCCCCGTCAGGGTCTGCGCATTCTCGCCTGACTCCACACACTTGGTTTCAGGGGCATCTGATGGTACCTTGGCTCTTTGGAATTTCCCCACGAAAACATTAGTCAGGTAAACTTGATTAGCCTCATCCACATGCCTTATTAACTAAACATAAATAGGTCGACATCAGACAGTAAGGCGTTTCCTTAATCAAATGTGGTTATTCTGGTTGCTCTGCAGACTGATGTTAAGTAAAATGTTGTCACTTGCAGGATGTTATTAAGTCATTTTTTGTCAACAGGATGGGGGCAGTGAATGAGACCACTATAGTGGCTTGCTCCTTCACCCCCTGTGGCCAGATGTTTATGACTGGGTCGACATATGGGGACCTCAGGTTGTGGGACTTGAATATGAACCAACTGCATACAGAGAAGAACACCCATGACCTGGGAGTCACATGTTGCTGCTTTGCCCCCAAGATCCTTAGTGGTGAGAAAGAAGAGGTTCTATCTTGTAGTCATCTACTATGGAGCTAAAAGAGTCTCAATAAAGATAAATGCACACACTACATTCACATATGCACACACAGGATTCATACATGCACACACATGATTCATACATGCACACACATGATTCATACATGCACACACATGATTCATAAATACACACACATGATACACAAATGCGCACAAAATTCACAAATGCACACAAAAAATTTAAAAAGCACAGAAGATTCACAAATTCACACAAAATTCACAAATGCACACAAAATTCATAAATACACACGCAATTCAGAAAGACAAACAAAATTTACAAATGCACACAAGATTCAGAAATGCACAGGACACGATTCAGAAATGTATTTCTGATGCACACACAAATACAGTGAACCCTCGCTATATCGCGGTTCACCTTTCACAGTCTCGCTGTTTCACGGATTTGCAGGATGCAGCGGCTCAGTTAGAAGAGCAGTGAAATACACGCGAGTCACTATTTGTCCTACTGTACTTTGTATTTTTTTTTCATTATTTCTCTCCCGTTCTACTCCAATGACTCGGGTCGCGGTGGGGCGGTGCTGATCTCTGCAATTTGAAGCCTGTGTAGTCCTCTAAAGCAGTGTAGTCCTCTACAGCAGTGTAGTCCTCTACAGCAGTGTAGTCCTCTACAGCAGTGTAGTCCTCTACAGCAGTGTAGTCCTTTACAGCAGTGTAGTCCTTTACAGCAGTGTAGTCCTTTACAGCAGTGTAGTCCTCTACAGCAGTGTAGTCCTCTACAGCAGTGTAGTCCTCTACAGCAGTGTAGTCCTTTACAGCAGTGTAGTCCTTTACAGCAGTGTAGTCCTTTACAGCAGTGTAGTCCTTTACAGCAGTGTAGTCCTCTACAGCAGTGTAGTCCTCTACAGCAGTGTAGTCCTTTACAGCAGTGTAGTCCTCTACAGCAGTGTAGTCCTCTACAGCAGTGTAGTCCTTTACAGCAGTGTAGTCCTCTACAGCAGTGTAGTCCTTTACAGCATGCTTTTCAACCGCACACTTCCCATACCCGCCAACCTGACTAGCATCTCCACTCTGGATCGGTCCAAACTGGAATACGTGGACACCTACAAATACCTAGGTATCTGGTTAGATTGTTCACTCTCTTTCCAGCATCACATTAACATCCTCCAATCTAAAATAAAATCTAGGATTGGCTTCCTATTCAGAAACAAGGCCTCCTTCACCTATGCTGCCAAAAAGACCCTGGTAAAAATGACCATCCTTCCAATCCTTGATTT
>JACXGM010015603.1:0-21148 GCA_016801145.1 Umbra pygmaea | reverse complement strand
ACTTACTGCTCCACAGGCCAAAGAGCTGGTCCTATCAGAGACAGACTTACTGCTCCACAGGCCAAAGAGTGTGTGCAATCAGAGCAATCCTGTTGACAGGTGTAGCCTCAGGAGGAAATGTCATAGTCCAGTAACCAGGGTAAAATTACACAAAGCTATGTGGCACATACTACATGTCACACAGGGGAGGTTTTCAGACATAGCCACACACTAAAGCACACACAGTCAATACACACAAGGTGTGCCGAAAATGGATTCAAAACATTGTGAAGGAATGCGACAAATTGAGATGCCTGTGAGGCCTATATTTATTTTAAGCTTTAACATGTCTTTCATAACCCTGAAGAAGGCAAATTTGATGCCAAAACGTTGGTAATTTAAAATATAGTATTTTGGAGTAAGAAACCTGGAGTGTGCGTCTTTCTTTATTTTTGTTAAGCTTTAACATGTAGTCAACCCTGAGATTAGAATGTCTACTTTCCCGGTTAACCCTGTGTGCACAATTCATAGAAATACAATATACAATCAGATACACAGCCATCAATACATAATAATTACACACAGGAAACGTACGCAAAGGCAAAACACAATCATGGAAAACAAACACATCCATCTGCATTAGACTCCTTGACAGGCTTTTGAAGGAAAATTGCATACATTTTTCAAAATGTATCACATTGTGGATGTTGATCCATTCAAAAGGGGGATGCACAAAACACAGATGTACCCAACTCATGTCAGATAACAGAGATTTCCAAGTTATCCATCCTTGAAGCAGGTTTCCTGTAAATCTGTAGGTTAACAGTGATGTATGGCAGACGCTTGAGCAATAGGGCTTTATAAACAAAAAGATCCTTGAGACTTCACCGAGGGCCAGCCTACAGTACATTGTGATATAGTAGGTGTAATTGTGTGTACTGAGGGGTTCACCGGTAAAATAGGAAGTGCCCTGTGATAAAGGTGCAGTTAGTAGACCCAGGGTGTTTGCAGCTACAGTACATAAAAAGGAGAAATCTGTAAGTATTGTGACAGTAAAGCATTGTTTAATTCTATTTTTTATTTTTTTTTTATTACAAATATGCTAAAGTATAATATGCTTTTATTTCAGGGTATTTCGATATTGGTTTACGTCGTAATTACAAATGACAACAATGTATGCGTTGTAAGCGATTTCACAGCACCAACATTATTCGCCCGATTGGCTTCTCGTGTGTTTCTTGTTTGTCAGGAAGGTTCTCTACAATCACTTGCGGAGGCATGACGTATGTATAGTCTTGTTTCTATGCTTTTCATTAGCTTTTGGAGTCTGCTGTTTGTGTCTGTCAACATGAGGGCCAAACAGATGTCAATTAAAGTCAAGGAAACCATTATAAGGCTGAAAATTATGGGGGAAAAATATATCAAAATCTTGTTTAAAATCTTAACCAAATCCTCAGGCTGTCCAAAAACAGCAGTTCCTGACATTAAAAACATGAAAAGCACTGCTGAGCTCAGCGATAGCAAACATTCTGGTAATCCAAGGAAGAACTTAGTGTGGAAGTCAAAGATGAATCTAAAGATGACTTCAACAGCAGAACTAGACTACTCTAAAGTTACAATTAAACTAGTTAGCCTAAAAAAAAAACGACACAGGGCTTGTCGTCACAAACAATGTATATAAAAGTGTATAAATCATGTAAAAATGGGTAGAAAAGCAAATGCCTTTAAACAAGTTGGAAGATGCTTCTTCATACAGCAGGATAATTACAATATAATTTTGTTATGATTATTATTAACCTTGTTATTAACCATTGTTTTACCAGGCAAGTTGAGCAGACTCATTTGCAGCAATGACCTGGGGGCTAAATACAGAGGGAGGAGAATGGATGGATGAGCCAATTAAGAGCTGGGGATGATTAGGTTGCCATGATGGCATGAGGGACAGATTGGAAATTTGGCCAGGACAACGGGGTTATTTAATTGAGTCATTTGGTGTTTTTGTGTGAATAAAAAGGCAGGGAGATTCATAGCCCATGTTGCCCATAATTAATGAGGCCACTATCTAATGTAGGTAATAAAAAATTCAAAAACATGGGTTGGCCATAGCATGAAAAGTGATGTTGTGTGCATACAAAAATATTTGCAATTTTTGTACATTTCAACCAATATTGTTAATGTTGACTAGACCCGGAAACGACCATGTGTGTATGTCCAAGAATGTATCCAAGTAATTGGTGTATGTGCAGGCTTATACAAGCAGACATGTCATGTTAACTGGTACTTTAGCAGGTAACCTGAGTGAGAGAACACATTCTCATTTACAGCAGCAACATGATGATCCGTTACTGTGGTAGGAGGGTGTATGCATGAGCAATCTGGAAGCTGGGGATGATTAGGTTGCCAAGTTGGCACTAGGGCAGGAACTCAGTCAGAACACCAGTTTAACAACCCCTCCAAAATACGACACCCTACCCATGGCCATGTCCCCTTCACTGCCCTGGGGCATTGAGATTTCATATAGACCAGAGGGAAGAGTCCCTCCTACTGGCCCTGCACACTACTTCTAACCGCATTTGGCCTCCCATTCACTGACCAACCAGCATCGACCCTGCTTAGATTCAGAGGCAAACCGGCAGTGGGATGCATGGTGCTGTGCTGCCGGCTATGCTCCTGTATTTCTGTCCGTGCATGAGCGCCCACGTGGTTGTCTGCGTGTCAGGGTCGGGTGAGGCTGTCCGAGGCAGGCAGCATGCGTCAAAGCCTCAGTCACCCTGCTGAACCTGGTCCCTGAGCCCAGGCCAGCACATATCATCGCACATCAATGATGGAGAAGATGTTTCTTCAGGGTTCAGCGAGCACACGTCGCTTCGTATGATGGAGGGGAGGGGGGAGCGTTGGTGGGACGGGAGGGTGGGGAATGGGGTAAGCCAATGGCCCTCTCTCAACGCCAACTCTTATCATCATCCGCCTCCCAAAACTGCGGGACGGAGCCATTAAAGGCAGTGAGACAGAGACAGAAACGACTGCATTTGCCCCTAGGGAGGAAGAGGCGCAGAGGGGGGTGAGGCAACAGGGAATGTTATATAAACTTCACATCACAAGCACGACAAAACTTCAACTAAACTAGCAACAATGACTAGTTTGAGGGGGAGGCAACATGATGAACCACTCACTACACCCAACGGGATTCCTTTATTCATGACTCTCCACAATCAGCAGGAATTAGAACACTCCCTCACCTTCGCAGATGACAAAGACAAAACAAAAAGTAAACGATGCAATCGTATGGAAAATGGATAGCGGTGGTTGTTGACGTCGGCTGTAGAAATTATCTACCTGCTTATCAATATTGCCTGCCGCCTCTGTAAAACATCCTACATGCTAAGAGTGGGGGCTTTGTATTTATGTCTCCAATACATAGAGGGGGATCATCCTATTGACTTTGCCGCTTGAATCCTTAAAACGGCATTAAATCTCTGCATTGAATTACAGTCAAATTATCACAGCACTTGTAGACAGCCATCTGTCCTGGAGAAGACAAAAAAATCCCCTGAATGATTGAGGACATTTCAGGAGGGTAAAGGATATTTGACGATCCGTGGAGAATAAGAAATAAAAGACTTTGATCTCTAAAAAGGAGAGAGATGAGATTGGGGGGGGTGACTTGAGGGCTTGAAATGTGCGCGCGCACGGAAGATTCGTCACTCCTCAACTTAATGAGTGCTACATGGGTATGTGAGAACCAAACAATAATCTCCAGGGAATAGTTTGGAAAAGGGAGAGCTTAATGATGGGGGCAATGCAAGAGTTAACTCCTTCTGGTGAGCCTAGACAGCTTCATAGGCGAGTGAGCGAGATAAAAGGGTCCAATAACAGTGTGTAAACTCATCAGGCGACAGCCGCAGGAAGTGTACACTAATGCTCAGTCTGACAGTTACATGGCTATGAACAGTAACGACCTGAATAACCATCCTACTCAATGGATATGCATGATAGTGTGATTAAATGAACAGTGATGCATACATACAAAATGCACGCTCCGGGCAAATCTAAACGCTACACAAAAATGAAACTTTTTAGAAAAGCAGTGCTACAGCCTTTTGAGCTATTGAAATAATCTGCATGAGTTGATTTTTTTTCAGTGATTACCAATCTTTTTATTTCTTTATACGGTTGAGAAATTCCCTTTTTGCTGACAGTTGCTATCATTGAAAATGAACAGAGTAAATTGCACCTTGAAGTTCCAGAGTAATTGAATCGGTAAAGAGTCATCTTATTACCCTTTAATATGATATGCAGATATGATGGGGCAATTTTCCCAGGATGGGAGGGTTATGAAATTAGTATTCGGCTTTAACATGTTTTTCATTTGAAAATGATTCCTCTGTGGGCAAACAGATTGCTCAACTTGAGACATCGGAGAAAACCTTTGATGACATTACAGATGACAAAATCAACCCGCAATAAATAAGACAGATGTGGGGGTGGGAAATACTGAGATAAATCTAACCTTGTCCTATCTAGAAATATTCTGCGGAGGAAAAACAGGAGTAAAGCTCATGAAGAGAGAAAAGGGAGTGCCAAAAAAAAGACTTCTCACCTTTCTGGCTGTCGATGACAAAGTTGCCCTCATCGTTGCCTGTTGTGATTTTGTAGGTGATTCCATCGCCATCTGGATCCTTGGCAAGCACTGTTGCAACTAGAGTGTTGGGCCCTGCGTCCTCAGAGACAAAGGTCCGGTAGCTGTTGACAGAGTGACAAGTAGCAAAGTCAACACTTCTCCTATCGGGCCCCCAGGTGACAACACAAGGGAGAGTGAAAATGAGCAAATCACACCAGGCTGAAGACATCTCGCATTTCAGTCACTTTCGATATAGCTGCGATGCTAAAAACAGAGTACAATGTGTGTCTAATATGATTGGTTTATGTCGGAGGTGCCAATGTCATTACGCTTCATATTCTGTCAACAACGTCCAGAGGACCTCGCCACTGGAATGTGCTAGAAACACTAGTTTGTTAAGTTTCTCTCAATGTTGTAGTGTTCATTTTGTTTTGGTAAATATTAGCCATTCGACGTGAGTTTAAAAAAACATTATACACCGTTTCCATTTTGATTTAATCCATTTAAAGGCACCACATCCTTCACACACACTATTTCGGAGAAAACATATTCTAATATATAAATACTTTCCCCACCCCAGCGTGTCTTGCCACCCCTAGTGGAGGTGTAAATATCCTAATTCCTAATTCTAGGGAGACAACGCTCTGTGAGCAGCTGTTGGCAGCCCGTCACACCGGGGAAAGGAAACAAAGCGCCTGGGATGGAGTGTGATAAAATGAGGAACTTGGATGATGGAGGTGTGAGAAAAGCAACCATACCCAGCATGCCATAGATGGCGGACTACTACAGTGGCATACAGACACATACAGTACAATCCCTCTATTGTAAATGCTGTGGAGTAACTGTACACACTGGAGTATGGTGATCTCCAGAACCAGAGAATTCACATTTATAGTATGTATGGATCTGCATTTCAGCACCTTGGAATGATACAATGAGGGTGACAAAACAAGGCAGCCATTGTTTAAACATCAATACAACCAACCCAGGACAGTGCTGAGCCAAGAAACGTACTGTTGTAATCCTGAATTCTATGACACTCTATGGCTAGAAAACACAAACAATGCATTATGCTTTGGTGCCACAGCGCAAGTGGCAACCACTCCCACTAAGAACTGCACCCAACTTACAAACCATCTGTGGAAACAATCATAATCAAAAGGCATGTATACTAATACAACAGACAGGTGTGCAGTGCCAGTCCAGAAGACGGTCATGGAATGACGACAGAAAAAATGGTCAAAGGCAGTTTCATGTAAGCAAGATAAGCCAAAGTCAGAATGGCCAAATGAGGCAGGAGGCTGTTTCTGTAGCATGAGAGCTCGATGTACAAGCACACCCCCTGGACAGGACGCTAGTCTGCGAAAACAAACATTAACACGCACAACACACACATAGCACACTCAAAACATGCACTAATAAGTTAGGCAGTGTTCCCAGCTTTCTCCGCCAGCATCACTCTATCGCTTCATCTCAATTGAAATGTTCCCGTGTATTTCAGTGTGTTTAAGACATACAGGGCCTGCGCGTCCACACAGTATGTTGTCGTTCATCATCCCACCCACGCGCCACTCTGCTCTGAGCTGGCGGACACAAAAACAAAACAAAAACGGAGGAACAAGCGACTTTCACAGATTGACGAAGATAGACTTCTAGGGAGATAGGGCACTCTGCCTCTTTTCCTGTATCCGTCAGTGTCTGTCCTGCTCCTCCAGTCTTCAGTCGGCAGAAATTGAGTTGTTTATCTGGGCAGGGCTGAGAGAGAGAGCGCATTTGCAGCTTGAGCATGCCATGGAGAACATTTCCTTGATAGAAATTCTCAGAATGTCTCAATGAAGGTCTATTGTATTATATCCAATCCAAAAATCATCTTTTAGGAAAGAAATGTGACACACTTTCTACATAGCGCGTATTGAGCGCTAAGTTTCAGGTATGTTGTTTACTCGAGAGCTATTCAATTTTCTATTTCCATGGCTACCAGTGTTCTAGTGTAATTCACATCATTTGACTTGATTAGGGTCCTGTCATTCACTCGAGCAGGACTCTCAGGTTGTCTTTCAAATCATATGGAAAAACCATTTTGATAGCACTGCTTTTGTAAAACATACGTTAAAGAAATTTAAAAAATATCTGCCAATGGGATGATACATTGTTACTTGTACCAAGATATTACAAGATATTCTGAAAACAAGCAACCAAGTCTTGATTATTAAATGAAAATGCATTGTTAAATACTAAAACAAGAACATCAGGCTTGTCATTCTGTCTGAATTAGAATATGTTCTTGGTTTTCAGAACATTTGTCTTGTTTTCTCACCCCATTGGCAGATGTTGTGTTAATCCAAGCAATTATTATATTCCAGTTTAATTCATTTAAAAGCTTTTGCAGTGAACTTCTTGCATCTTCATGCAGATAAATGAAGATGACAGTCATTCTAAAGGGCAAATTAACAAAAAACTTATTCATTTGAAAGCACTTGAATGACAAATAAAAATAGGAGGAGTAAGTGGACAGAAGCACAAACATGCTGCATTGAAGTAAAGGAGAGCAATGAAGAAATGTTTAGAATGTCAGAGATTCAGAGTGACAGAGATCCAGAGAGTGAAGAGGATTCAAAGACTGAAGAAGATTTAGAGAGTGAAGAAGATTCAAAGAATGAAGAAGAATCACAGTGTCAGAGATTCAGAGAGTGACAGAGATTCAGCAAGTGACAGATTCAGCAACTAAAGAGGATTTAAAGTAGGAAGAAGATTCAAAGAGCGACGGAGATAGTGAAACCTAGGTTAGGCGAGGGGAACGGCTTTACTCGCCGTCAGGTCCTTTTCCCAGACAGCTGATTGATGGGTAACAGAGGCGAGCTGACAGGCGTTTCATGCCTGTGATTTATGAACCTGCTCGGAGACGCCCCCTCCGCCTCAACGCCCACTGCCACGGTACAACTGACACCTGCGACCTGTAATCTGTCAGGAGCCTCAAAGGGCCTTCAGTTCCCATGAAGAGATAACACTATCGCACCAACACCAGCGCACAAGCGTACACACATAGACTTTTTCAAAGGCCTTAGTTTTCACAGTGGATCCACTACAGCTCCTCCGTCACCTGCCTACGCCGCTCGAAAGGGTGCCCGTCAACGGCAGGCCACGCTCTGGCTCCCACCTGTCACCATGGCAACGGCCCAAGGGAAGAAAAGGGGGGGGGTTCTGCCACGGGACTGACTGACAGCTCCCAGTCGGGCGGCCATTTTGCATGAGAGGCACTGAGTGAGGGAACAGTGAAAAACACTTTGTGGCACCTTGCCACGCAGACAAACGGACGACGGTTGAGTATTCTCCTCATAGTGCCTACTCCCCTCTCACGTTATCTGCCCCATCCATCCATCTCATTTCAACTCAAACTCAAACTACTCCGCCATTATGCTCCTGCTCCCTCCCTCCCGCCAGGCAGCCAGCCCACCCTCCTCCACACAGACGCTCTGTCACCCTTAACCCTGTTTCCCTACGCAATGACAGACACTGGCTGCGGTATAATTAGCCAATTTACCTGACAAATATATTACATATTAACAACTGACAAAACGCACCACGCCGAATCCGGGCCTGAGACTGGCTTGTTGTTTGCGCTCATTAGCATCTCTCCATCTCCCGTAATGTCAACAGATTGCCAGGGCTATGCGAATACATTTATAAATATCTCTCTGGCCATCCAACTCACTCATCACTCAGGTTCCATTCTGCCAGCGAATAATCCCAGTAATGATCTGCTAAGTTGTACACTGGGCCGAGTGACAAGAATAATTGTGTCTGTTTCGCCAGCGACGCGTCAGTGACGGATGAAAGTCGCGTAACTCCATTTCTGCCAATTTGTACATTTTTACATGTACTGAAAGCAGTAACCCATCCCCCCCCACACACAGACACACACACACACACACCCATCGATGTAGTCACAACATTTCATGAATTTATGAAGAAATTATAAAGTTTGTCTCTCCGTTAATGGGAAACTATGGTCATTTTATCTCTCAGTTTTCGGTAAAACTTTCTGTTTTGCAGATGAGAGCTTTTTATCTGTCACTGACGTGTAGAAAAGAGGGGCAAACCTGAGTGGCAAATTAAACTGGCTGATTTAAGAGAGACCAGCAGTGCCCATGGTCTAATGGCCATCAAAAAGTTACTCAATTACCCAGCAGACATTGTGCTTCCTTGTGCAATACAGCACAGAATGTCTGTTTACTTTCCATGTTGTAGATCTTTGTGGCAGGGGACGAGGGGATTGGGTGATGCTCCCATTGACAGGAAATCAATCCCTCCCACAAAACCACTAGCTGACACCATGAGGGACGGTATGGCAACACCACTAACCCACACAGAGCCTTCGTTCCATCCCCCATTCACCTACCCACACAGCCACCTTAATACATATGACCACAAGCTCACCCCTCTCTGAGAATCCATGCTGCCACACCCCACACACTACGCCCTGTTTATCCTAAAGATTTGAATAAATATCCCTGGTGGGCAGAGCCAATTCTCTCTATATCGCTCCATAGAGACTCTCTCTTGCTCTCTGACTGACCGTACTCACTCTCAGTCACACTCAATCTTAAAAAGAGAAAAACTGTATTCTCTTTTCATCTCTGTAAAAAATTTGAACTGTTTCCATCACTCTAAAAACATGTATGGACATACGTCCGCACACATACATACCCAGTCCCCCACAGCTGAATGCATGGCTGATTGAACCTGCTGCACCAATTTGCAGGACTAGCTGCCAGAAAATCATCCAATTTAAATAGCCACAAGCTGGAGCAACACCACAGGGGAAAACAACAACAGCTAAATGCATCACAACAGGTTGGCCCAGAACCACAGTATAATGCAGTATCCTTCAAAAGATTGTGCGGACGAGCGAACACCAGGCAGGGACATGTCTGAGAGCTGCAACAGAGACAGACATGTTATAATCCTAGTTTATGTTTGTTATAGCCCTTACTTTTTTGTTTTGGGGGGCACCTTTTTGGGATTTGGGAAAATGGCAACGTGGCATTGTAGAAAATGAGCTGCAATATATTGTGGAAGTGGGAGCTGGGAGTGAAATGTACCCCTTAGCCATAAAACAGACATTTACATTTTAGTAATTTAGCAGATGCTCTTACCCAGAGCAACTTACAGTAAGTCCAGGGACATCCCCCCTGGAGCAACATAGGGTTAAGTGCCTTGCTCAAGCACACAATGACATTGTGCAGAATCGGGAATCGAACCGGCAACATAATGACTCAAAGTCTGACTCCTAAACCACTGACTGATTGAACTAATATAAATTTAAACAGAAGAACAGGAATAGTCAGGTGTGTTCGCGGGAGCTAAGGGAAACATACAAGGCCCCTAGTACTGGATTTGGCTGACAATGTCTCTGGTCTGGCAGGATGTACAGAGGATAGGCAAAGAAAAAGATTAAGGCTGAAAGAGAGGAATTACAAGTAAAGAAGTGAGAGACATGAAACATGATGGGGATAATTGTTTTGATGACAACACTATTATGATGGTGATAATGATGGCTATGATGGTGATGATGAAGATGGTCATGATTGCCATGATGATGATGGGCATGATAATGATGGACATGATGAGGATGGTCATGTTCATAATGAGGATGGTCATGATAATGTTGGTTATGATGCTGATGGTCATGATAATGTTGGTCATGATGATGATGGTCATGATAATGTTGGTCATGATGATGATGATGATCATCATCATCATGATAATGTTGGTCATGATAATGTTGGTCATGATGAGGATGGTCATGATGATGATGATGGTCATGATAATGTTGGTCATGATAGTGATGGTCATGATGATGATGATGATGATGATAATGTTGGTTATGATGAGGATGGCCATGATGAGGATGGCCATGATAATGTTGGTCATGATAATGTTGGTCATGATAATGTTGGTCATGATAATGTTGGTATGAGGATGGTCAGGATGATAATGTTGGTCATGATAATGTTGGTCATGATAATGTTGGTCATGATAATGTTGGTCATGAGGATGGTCAGGATGATGATGATGGTCATGATAATGTTGGTCATGATGGTGATGGTCATGGTGATGATAGTCATAGAGCCCTGTATTGCATTGCTGGTTTGCTTCTAAAGCTAAGCAGGGTCAGGCCTGGTTAGTCCCTGGATGGGAGACCAATGCGGCTGGAAGTGGTGTTGGAGGGCCCTCTGGTCTAAAGATCATTCCCAATGCCCCAGGGCAGTGATGGGGACATCTGCCCTGCATAGGGTGCCATCTTTCGGATGGGATGTTAAAAGGGTGTCCTGACTCTCTGTGGTCACTAAGGATCCAATGGCATTATACCCATCCAATGGCAAGAACCCTCATACCAACCTTGGCAACCTAATCATCCCTATCTCTCAATTGGCTACTTAATTCCCGTCTCCCCACTTCTCCCCAGGTCGTTGCTACAAATGAGAAAGTGTTCTCAGTCAACTTGCCTGGTAAAATAAAGGTAAAATACAAAAAATGATGATGGTCATGACGATGAGGGTATTGATGGTGATATGATAATGATGGCCATGATGATGATGATGTTGGTTATGATGGTGATTAGGACAATGATAGTCACAATGGAATTTAGGATTATGTCTCCAAGATTAGTGTGATTATTAGAAATCCCTTTGATGTTATTTAATTTTAACCTTAAATTAAAACAGGTAATTCAATTGGAAATAAAATATTATTTACATGTACAATGAAAGCCTCCTGTAGGGATTGAGGCAGGGATGTAACAGTGTTATTGTAACAATAATGAAACGGAGGAATTGGCACACTTTTCGGGAGAACTAATAGAATTTAATATTGACACTCAAGAGGAGTGCTTTAGATGCTGAAAAAATAAATAAAAGTTAATGAAAATATGGATGAGAAGTTCTTACACATGCAGGGAGAAATAAAAAAGTATTTACACATACTTATACTATACATGCTGAGAAAACTAATAAAAGTTAATACTGATATGGAAGAGGATAACTTTTACTATACATGCTGATAAAACTAATAAAAGTTAATACTGATATGGAGGAGGATAACTTATACTATACATGCTGATAAAACTAATAAAAGTTAATACTGATATGGAAGAGGATAACTTATACTATACATGCTGATAAAACTAATAAAAGTTAATACTGATATGGAGGAGGATAACTTATACTATACATGCTGATAAAACTAATAAAAGTTCATACTGATATGGAAGAGGATAACTTATACTATACATGCTGATAAAACTAATAAAAGTTAATACTGATATGGAGGAGGATAACTTATACTATACATGCTGATAAAACTAATAAAAGTTAATACTGATATGGAGGAGGATAACTTATACTATACATGCTGATAAAACTAATAAAAGTTAATACTGATATGGAGGAGGATAACTTATACTATACATGCTGATAAAACTAATAAAAGTTAATACTGATATGGAGGAGGATAACTTATAGTATACATGCTGATAAAACTAATAAAAGTTAATACTGATATGGAGGAGGATAACTTATACTATACATGCTGATAAAACTAATAAAAGTTAATACTGATATGGAAGAGGATAACTTATACTATACATGCTGATAAAACTAATAAAAGTTAATACTGATATGGAAGAGGTGAACTTACACATGCTGAGAGAACTCAGGGGACTCGTCATTGACGTTGGCCATACGGATGCGCACGGTGGCTGTCCCTGTACGGGGCACGTCTCCCTTGTCCACCGCCATCACCACAAACTCATACAGGTGGTTGGGCCTCTCATAGTCCAGTTGACCTGCCGGGAAGATGGTTCCATGGGGCGAGATGCTGAAGTCTGGGCTTAAGGTGTAGTAGGTCAGCTCAGCATTCAGTTCTGAGTCACAGTCACTGGCTGACACTGAGGGGAGGGAAAGGGAAAGAGAGGCTGTGGATAACAACATCTCTCTGTATTCTGCAACATCATCTCCACAACACTAATGTAGTAACAACTATACAATCACAGAAGAAGGGACTTATAAAAGGGTATTCTGGTCAAACTAGTACACAGAAGGGCCTAGGTAGGGTCTACTGAATTTTGGTTTCTTTAAGTGTTTTTCTGACCTCCAGTGTCTTTGATTCATTGTTTCCTAAAGGATTCTATGTTAGTGGCTGGGTCACCGCTTTTTCAAGAGTAGTCTAGGGGAGATTTATTTTTGTTTATGTCCTGTCTTTGTATGTAAGGCAATAAACTGCTACTTTAGCTAGATGTGGCCCCTACCTTGCTCCTAACGACAAGACAGAGCCTCAAAGTAGTAACCTTTTGGTTTACCAGCCACTTATTTTTAACAAGCCAAAATATTGTTCCTCCAATTACACCATAAAACACAAATAATGAGTAAGGATAAATTGTAATATTTTTCAATAATACAGTACTCCTTGTAATGAGTAATATGGTATTTTGATCAACCAAGCTGAAACCATAGATGTAGAACCCTGTTTAATGTCCTAATTCTGCCACTTTAAAAGCAAGTGGTTACCTAGGTAAACAAATAAATCAGCTGCATGTAAGACTTAACTTCTGCAATTAGGTAGCTTGAATCTGATTGTAATGTATACGGATGCACCGATCCGATGCTAGGATCGGAAATGTGTCCGATACTGGCTAAAAATATGGGATCTGGTATCGGCATATGGAGTTTATAGAATGATCTGAAACCATGTTTCATAAGTTGCAGTAAACATGTGAGTCATCTTACTGCATGAATTGATGCTACATAAAGACTATGGTCACAGCCCACCCATAATTTCTTCATTGTTGGACAATAATAACTGAACACTGATAAACAAAGTGACCTTATTATAATGGCCTGTGTACCTTCAGATCCCCCACCCGGTACTGCGAGAAGAGAACTGGCGACCCCCTTGAGTCTGGCCTCTCTCTAGGTTTCTTCCTAGGTCCCACCTACTAGGGAGTTTTTCCTAGCCACTGTGCATCACTGTTGCTTGCTCTTGTGGTTCTCAGGCCAGGTGTCTGTCAAAGCACTTTCCTTTTTACAACAGCAGTTGTCAGACTTTATAAATAAATTTGATTGATTGATGAACAATAAATGGTGGTCTATTCATGTTTCCAAGAAGGTTAGGCTACATACAATATAATATGCTATATCATTTTTAAGCTACACCGTAATTTTTTCAAACAACAACCCGTAATGACAATGTGAAAGAAGTGTGTTTGAAATCTTACCAACTATTTAAAAAATTTAAAAACAAAATCGCACATGTACATAATTAATAAAAAAAGATGACAAAAGCACATGTACATAAGTATTCACAGCCTCTGCTCAATACTTTGTTGAAACATCTTTGGCAGCAAATACAGCCTCACGTCTTTTTGAGTATGATGCTACAAGCTTGGCACACCTATTTCTGTGCAGTTTCTCCCATTTTTCTTTGCAGGACCTCTCAAGCTCCATCTGATTGGATAGGGAGCCTCGGTGCACAGACATTTGTCTCGGAGGTGTACAGACAATTCCATGGACTCCATGGCTTGGTTTGTGCTCTGACATGCACTGGTAACTGTGGGACCTTATATACACATAGACAGGTGTGTGCCTTTCCAAATCATGTCCAATCAACTGAATTTACCACAGGTGGACATTTGTTGCCAATGTGCGTGTTGAAGCTATACCGTAGTTTTTAAATTTTTAACTGTTCAACTGGCTCCCTTAAAAAAAACAACACCAGAACTCAAGTATTGTCAGACTAAAGGCTAAATTGATCCATACAATAACAGCCAGTAACTTTATTGCTGAGCCAAACCTAAAAGTTTTTTCAAAATGGCTTCGCCGGCAGCTGCGCACAGCTCATCGGTTCACATTCCAATTCTTTTCTCACTGCTTTCCTTTCATAGAAAATAAAATGGAGCACAGTTTTCTCGTAGCGTGGACGCTTTATGTGTATTTTCACATGGAGAATGTTTTGTCATGGATGTTGGCGTACATTCAGCATAGATCACTGCTGCAGTAAAGCGCTGTAGGAATCACTGCCTTGATTAATCAGACAAGGATGAAAGCATGCTAACAAAGTCTCATATTAAAACTGTTTATTTTTCAGAAACTCCTTCTGGCTCCATAGAACACCTGATTTCAATTTACAACCATCATTTGGAAAAGGGCCTACTTGGAATCAATAATATGTGATACATGGAAAGCAAATAAGCCTTTTTAGGTGCTAGACATCATCTAAGAACATTGAGGCTTGACCAAATATTTTCAAGCATGTTCACCCATTTCTATATTGCATCAAATTGCAGTACATGGAAAGGAAAGCATTTTTCCATCTTTCTCTTCTTGGGTCACATGTTGTAAAGGTGATGTAACGCGATCTGGTCAGATTGATTGCCTTGCTAAAACAGAGGCCTCCGTCTGGGACTGGAATAAGCATATTTTCCGCTAACTAGTCCTTTTCAGTGTGAACTTCAGCATTCAGACATTCGCCTCGCATTGCATTCCAGTATACACTCTACCTCACAGTGTCATTGAGAAATAGCATCTTAACAAACCTAGTCTGGGGCATTAGAATTTTGCCAATAACACTGTCAAATGGGAGCACCATCCCTGTTGACACCTGCCCATATACTGTGCAAGACTTCCTTCATTAAAAGTCGATATTCATTTCCTAAGTATACCCTTGCTGATTTAGCAATGATAGTCATTTGAATAACCATCAATACAGAGCCAGCGAGGCTCTAACAGATTCTTGGGCTAGATGCCACTGCAAGACAACATCCCACTCTTGGCCTGCGCCCCAGAACTTTGGGTAGTGATGTCTTTGGCCTAATGATTTGGTGAATCTGATAAAACTGCCTGCAATCTGGTTTCCTGGTCTACACAAGAGCACGAAGGCGTAGTAAACAGAGATTAATAAATAATGTGTTGCTGTTTACCATTTTGCTAGTTCTTCAAAATCACTCTAATTCCCTAAATCTACGTACATCTAATCCTTCAGATCCACTGCAGCCAATCCAAAAGGATGTTTCTCAGGCCTGGGCCAGCCCATAAAATTGTTGCCCATTGTAAAGCCTCTGTCCGTGCCACAACCCTCTCGTTCGGACATCGGTAATCCCATGGACAATTGCCTAATCTCTAACCTCTGGCAAAAACTACCATAGTGGGAAATATGAATATCTTGTCTTTCCTTGAGAGAGTCCCTGTAGATGTGACCCAAATAAAATGTTTACACGGTCGCTTGAAAGCCTGTGAGCGTTGTCATTTCTTGCACTTTTGATGCGCTCCGTTCAGCTGCAAAGTCCTGTCGTGTTCAGCTTTACATGGATAATTGCAGTGTAACCCACCCACCGTCGGGTAGGTCCCAGAGCACTTGTTGGGCACGCCACACCTGCTGGGGCCCGTTAAACCAAACACACCTGTCTCAGCGCGGCTTCACAGTGTCAAGTCACCGACTTAAGCTGTGAAAATATCTGCCGAAAAGTGACAGCTCATCAACGAAAGGGATGGGGTAAATTCTGTCATATGCAAATTGGCTGCAGAGAGAGATTCACGACAAAAACAACAAAAGCTGTTTTATTTGCAGCCGTGTTTTGTGTGTTTAAAACTGTAGCCTTGCCTCTCCCCTCTTGTCAACACGATCAACATAGTACTACAGAATATTATTGAGTTTATGTAACTACTCTGAAAGGAATAATTGGAGTTCCTTTTGTCCAAAGAGCAGCCCTGCCCATTGTGCCGGCATATGAGGGGCCATTAATGCTGGAGAGGGTAGAGGATAGAGATGTGTTTAGGGTTATGTAAGGCCACACTGGCAGAGAGATTGTAAGGAGATGGATCCACTCACCTTGTAGCAGAGAGGTTGCCGTGGTTACAGTCTCTGGCACACCGTCTTTGCTGTAAATTGACTGCAGAAACTCAGGAACACAGTCATTTTCATCTGTGATAATCACACGCACCTGTTTCATTTAGAAAGAGAAAGAAAGCACAAAAAAGGTGAGCGTAGCAGTACACCCCCACCATTCATCTCCTCCTTGGCAATTTGATAGTTATCTTTAGGCCTTTGATAGATTAATTGTTAAACCTAATTAACTCTCTTACAATGAATTGCTTTGGCAACACCGTTGACCCCTTCAGTCGCTCAGCTAATGAAGTCTTTTCCAACTGAGAAGAAAGTGAGCGAGAAACAAGATGCAACATGTCCAGCAGGAGGAAACCAGGAAGGCAGAGAGGAGAGTCTCCTGGGAACAGT
Organism: Umbra pygmaea; assembly: GCA_016801145.1. NCBI lineage: Eukaryota > Metazoa > Chordata > Actinopteri > Esociformes > Umbridae > Umbra > Umbra pygmaea. Next base: position 4,260 of record JACXGM010015603.1, on the reverse strand, counting down.
ATAGTTGACGGTAAGGTATAACCCAACGCCTGACACAGAGGTTGAGTGTGCTGGAGATTAAAAGCCATTCATACAGTATATGGGCCTCTGGAACTGTGTGATTGTGGCCTGTCTGTTGAGAGACGAGCAGAATGCTGGGATTTTCCGACCAGTAATCGTCCCTAGTGTTCATTACAGGACAGGAAAAGCTGCTTTCACTAGATTGCCCTTTCACTGCTAGTTCAGAGTCAAACTCTCCAGCAAACGATGCTTTTCCTGGGAGGTTCAACAGGGTCAGCAAGAAAAGAATGAAAAGAAGAAAAGGAGAAGATGTTCGTTGCTTTTTCCTCTCTTTTAACTTTTGAGCTCCTGAATGGAAGAAGGTCGAGCTAACAGGGGATTACAGAGTCATCTATGTAATTCACACTGACACACAAATTGTATCTTATTTTTTATTTTTAGCAATAAACACACAAAACAAACATAATCCTCTAAATCCACACCTTTTTCTCCCTCATTACGCCAGGCAGTTGGTGCTTAGCGCCACGCTGAAAGGTGTGCGTTCATAAGCACCTGTTCTTGTTATCTGCCGTAAGCAGCAGTTCCGTCCCTACCCTGGCTCGTCGGGGACCCGGCAGCTTTTACACAGAGGAATGGATTGCTTACCCAAACAGTTTACAGCCCAGCCAGCCACCAGACGGCAACTGACACATGAGGCAAGATTCAATCCATGGAGTGGGTCAGATAATCAATACCAGCAGCATGCACAATAGGAAATTCTAGACATTACTACCTCAACTGTACCCATGTGACTAGTGAGAGGGAACTCCTGACATAAAACACAGCGTAGCCCCAGGCCAAATGGGTTAGCCAATGACCAGAGCACTACTGTGTTCTGCTATTCATTAGTTCAGTAAGAAGAGCTGTCCAGCTTGCATTCACAGCAGTGCTCTTCCATTCCCCACACTGCAATAGAGCCAACTAAAGCAATCAATTGATCAGCTTTATTCTACGACTTTAGAGGAACAAAAAAGTGAGCTAATGTGCAAATGTTTGTTCACTCAATAAACTCTGCTCATCGTGAGCTGAATGTGTAAATACTTGTTTAATCAAACTACTCATCCATGTTTTTACTGTGAAAGTTATTCCCAAACAGGGGTGTCAAGACATCTGGGGGGTATTAATCTATCAACAGGCTTTACATTTAACGGCGCATGAGACCATAGACTTACAGGCAAAATGGATCTTAGGCATTACTTATGGGAGAATTCAGTAGGTGGTACAGTAACTGAAAGAGGTAGGGACCCAAACATTGCTTAACTGTAAGGCCTGCTTTTCATCTGTATGCAATGATTTCTTTGTTGATGCCTTAGGAATGTTCTGTTCTTGCTTTAATCACAAGTATGTCCCTCTCATCAAAGATGCCATTGTCTTTACCTGTACTGCTGCTATTATTGGAAAACACCTTTATAGTACAATACAAGTTGTGCTATCAGTCACCAACTTAAACGTTTAACCCAAATGAGTCTGAGTTTATAAAAGGATGAACTAGTCCATTGCTCAGGCTGGTGATGCTGATTCTCTCATCCTGGTGATGAAATCTGGCTCCCTCTCTTCGCCCTCATACCCTCCTCAGGAGGTGCTGTGGGCTTCTACTTCAGGCAATGTACCGGTAGTTTGTCTTTTTCTCTCCCTTTCGGTTCAGGTCTAGAATAATGCTTTTTTACAGTCATTACGATCTTGTAATATAGGCCATATGCCTTGTATAGTGGACGCATTAATTTTACAATTTGAAGTAATTCTATCTGCCCATATGATTAAACTCTTGGACCCATTCTTACCGTCAACTCACTAATGTAGAGTGCCCTCTGTGAGCATCAGGACAGTGGAAAGCTTTTCTTTTTTTGGTTCTATACTGAATAGGTTTGGATACAATGTCAAACAATTATGAGGACAAAGTATATTCTCTACTTTTATTTTGAGGGTGTTTGTGTGCACAGTGGTTTTAAATTCTGAAAGAGCAACACTTTGAAACATATACACTTTGATAAGTGTTGTGACAGATACATCTTTTAAATTAAGCATTTATGTTTTGTATTGGGTCACAAATGGTTAAACTATTATATTTTGAAAATAACTTAGCATAAATACAGAACTCAAATTTTGTCTATGATATCAAGATTGTTATTTTAACATACTACATAGTAAGATAATTGTATAACGTAAGTACCATAAATATAACGTTTTATATATATGCATGTACTGTACTGTAGAATGAAGCACAAATATTTATATATATATAGAGTCCCATTCAGATTTTTGCTTTAGTGAAGGCGGTCTACTTCTGTGGATGATATCAACTTGAAATTACACTTTGTTTTCTTAACTTATTACTTAAGTTATTCTCATTCTAGCGAAAGTGCATCAGTTCGGTTTCTCTTTGTCATGCCTCCATATCTTTTCCTGATTTTTCCACCTGAAGTTGAGATGCCATTTTCTTTTATAACGGTGACTCTCTTTGGAAAGCAGACACAAAAATGCCATTGACCTGCATGCATACCATCAACATTTCCCAGAATGCTTTGTTGCAATTTGATTTTCATTACAGTTTGTTTCAATATATTTTCTGCTTCATGCATTTGTGAAATGATGACTTTATGTTTAATTATTAAACACTAATACTCTTTCATTTTCAAACCTAATACAAACTGTTAATGGTTTTATTCATTGCAACCCTTACTGAGTGTTGCCGTTGTTGTAGGTTTTGCTCGGATTGAAAGATCTTCACCAATGTAGTTATTTTGAATGCAGGTAGTGGGTATTAATATATTAAAATTGTTGAATATTATTCTTTCAGTTTGGTTCAAATGTGTAAAAAAATAAACCTGACACATTTACCTAAAGGTACAATATGTAGTTTTTGGCCTGTAGGGTCCTCAATCAAAAAGTATGCTGTAGTGTTGCCAGCATAGGCCGTATATATCACTGGATGTAAAATGTTTTATGTCACCCATTGGTATATGAAGGTCTGATTTGGGTCATCGAATTTGCCGTTATGGGCGCAGACATCTTGGTTGCGGAAGTGGTGATTTTAGACAAGAGGGAGAGTAATCTACAGTGCCTTGCGAAAGTATTTGGCCCCCTTGAACTTTACGACCTTTTGCCACATTTCAGGCTTCAAAAATAAAGATATGAAACTGTATTTTTTTGTGAAGAATCAACAACAAGTGGGACACAATCATGAAGTGGAACGAAGTTTATTGGATATTTCAAACTTTTTTAACAAATAAAAAACTGAAAAATTGGGCATGCAAAATTATTTCGACTTTTTTCGACAGCATATGTTTTAAAATCCAACATCAACACAATACAGTAAACCTAAAACTTTTTATTTAGACCTTAATTGTGAATCAGTAAAGCACAAAACATAACAATATAATGGTTTCATTCTTTTTACTGACAATAACAGTAAAAAAAAACGTTATCCAGGCTAAAAGAGGCTATATTGGCAAACTCCCTTTATATTGATAGCTTGCTCACCTCCACCATGGGGCCACCACTGTCAAAAAAGTAAGCAAATCTTTAACAATAACCCCTGCGACTACTGATCTTCTGATCTTTCCTTGGATATTTTGCATCTTGTAGCCAGAGTGAACGTATTGACACTTTCTGGTATGGTCTTCCTATTCCTAACATCAGGTTGGACTGGCACAGAGACTAATGGGAAGGGGGAAATAGACAGACCTAACTACAGCAGCCAACTAGCAGCCCAAGCTAACATACATAGAGTGGTCAACGTTATGGGGAAAATAATTAAGTTTTGATTATTGACCGAAATAAGAAATGAGCGCAACAACGGCAGTAGTAAACCTCTGTGTTCGGTTTAAGTAACGAAATTACACTTATCTGTCAAGTATTATAAAATGTGTAACCTTAACGTTACGTTGGAAAAACAAAGATGTTGCCTGATCAAAGAGTAACGTTATAAACGGTATATGTGTCACGGTTCTCAGGTATGAGGAGTGAGAGACAGGCGCGAAGGTTGCAATCTTCCAAATAACTTTTATTTGCATAAAACAAATCTGCCGCGTGGGGCGAAAAGGACTCTACAAATACCAGGACACAGGAACACGTAACAGGATGCATTGACGAACAAGGACAAGGAGGAAACACAAGGGCTAAATACTAATGCAAATCAGGTACAATAGGGTACACCCGTGCTAATCACCATGTAAACAGCGTCCCACACTGATGACATCAGACCTGCACCTGTGAGACACG
>JACXGM010015602.1:0-21149 GCA_016801145.1 Umbra pygmaea | reverse complement strand
GTTTTTTATTTATTGAATATAAATTGTATAATGTTTTATGTAGTTAGAAATACTGTGTATCCCTGTGTAAGGAAAAATGAATTTGTAACAAAAAAAGTAATAAGTTATATGTTTAATTCAATACACTGACTGGAAGCAAACAACATCTTTTCTCCGTGTGTATGTTTTTCATATTCCCCCTTTCAGGGGTACAACATTATCACACTGCTTGTTTAACACGGAAGCATTAAGTCGGTAGGCCTATACAGTGAACCTCTTGTGCAATTCTATATATTTTTAGTGATCCCAATTAACTGTTTATTTAGTCACAGACAAAATATATTTTAATTAATTATTTTGTTAGCACGACAGTAAGAATCAGAGTCTAGGGAGATGCGTGTAACAAGTCAGGGCTCGAACAATCGTCGTCAGGGGACATGCTTGCTCCACAGCTTATTTACTGTCTGTTTGAGAAAAGTGCATTCTAAGGATGTATCTATAGCAGTGGCTCCAAACCATTTTCATGACACGGCACACTTGGGTTGGACCAAAAATGTCGAGACACCAACACATGATATGCATAATAATTGATACTAGTAAAACATTTAATGTTGTAGCTATGGATATTGCCTTACTGGAATGGGGTTGTAGCTAGTGGCAGGTAGATAAAGTCACGAAAAATCAATGATAAAAATACTGGTGGAGAGCATGCCTCCACCAGTCTTGCATGAAAGCCAATTATTATTGTTATACAATTATTATTATTATTCCACTGAATATTGATATCTGAACTCTTTCTAAGTTAACAAATTAGTGTTGTTTTGTTGACATAAAATACGTTTGTGTGCCTTGACATTTATGGTCCCACTCAAGTGTGCTGTGTCATGAAAAAGGTTGGGAATCACTGCTAGGGTGCACCTCCAGTGGAGAAAATGTGATGCAGTGCCCTCTAGGCTGCCCCAATGTGTGTGAACATGATGCAGTGCCCTAATGGGCCCCTTTCCGAAGGAAAAACTGTGATGCAGTGCCCCCTTATTTGTGAGGAATGTTTGTAAAGTGCCCTCCAAGTTGCCCCTTAGTGCAAAGAAACATGGTTGTGTGCCCTTTCAGTGGAGAAATTGTGATGAAGTTCACTCAGTGTACTGTCTAAAATGGATTGAAAATGGAAAACGTTAAGAGGCCAATGCTATGATGGAGAATCAAATATGAGCGGATGCAACCGGGGTCTGCAGTTGCGGATTCTAAGCCATAACAAGAAAGCTTTATGGCATGCTCAATGTCTGAACTTGGTTTTGGTAGAGTGCCAAATCCAGTCAACATCATTTCCGATTTCTCAGTTCAGTTGAGATGCTATACGCATTCATAGCCTCATCTACAAAGCGCAATGCAGCATTTATGAAAATGCAACAATCAATGTAGCCTAGCCAGAGTCCATGAGATGAAATGTCTGTCAGACGGTGGGCTTGGGGAGAAGATGCACTGAGAACACTCACACGTCCTTTCTGACCTGTTGCAGCTGCTTCATGTCATTGCAGAACATGAACCACCAGACTCTGCAGCAATTACTGCTTGGATGCTCTTGCATAGCATAGCTTTTGAATTTATTCTAATCATGGAAATTCCCACACCTGTCTTCATGGAGACTTCCATTGCTTCTTCTGTAAACCAGAGAAAGTACCTTGATCTCTCAGTGTCATACACCATTCTGGAAGGTGTCATCTGAAGGGTGAAACAATGAGGAAAGATGAGGAATTGGGGAAAAGAGAGAAGAACATTAAACTACATTCCGACAAGACGACATTCCGACTCCTCGCGCAAGGGAGTAATTATGTAGTTAAAGACGAAATCCCATGTTTCTCAGTTACTGCTTTTGTTATATTCATATTCATAATGAATATTGTCGTATTTGTGTATTGATTTTGAAGTCAGATATATTTATCAAGTGCTTAGGGAAATTACGACGGCTATCTGTGCCTTTACTCCCGTTGTGCAGCACCAAATCTGATTGGTTAATAAAAGGACAACTATCAAAATGCACAGACTAAATGTTTTCTTGATGCAAAACCCAAGAGATGGTTTAACAAAACAGATTAACTAGGTAAAGTTGTATCAAATACAAATTGTACTGCCTATTATAAAATAAGATTTATTGCATATTTTGCCTAAATATGACTGTACAATTTTTTTGCCATTTGTTTGGCATTTTGTTTGAAAAGAAATTAATAATTTGAAATAATTTTGTGTATTATACTAAGAAGTTATATTAACAGTTTATTGTTCTTTCAGTATTGTTGTAATTATTTCACCCAAAAAATCCTAATATTCGGTCGATTAATCGGTATCTGCCTTTATGGTCTTCTAATAATCGTTAATCCTATTGGCCTAGAAAAATCCTAAATGGTCGACCTCTAAATGAGACACTTGTACCCTGATGGACACAACTTGTACCCTGATGGACAAAACTTTAAGTAAAGTAAAGGTATACTGTTCACAAGTAAGGTCACTGGTCACATAAGTAGGCTTAAAAGTACCAAAGTGATCCTTAGGGCAGTAATTGTGTACAGTTTTGTCCCTGAGGGTACAGATATCAATGGAAAAATATGGGCGCATGCCGAAGAGTACAAAAGGCGTACCAGCTTCTGTGGCCACATGAAAGAGGAAAATTCCTGTGTTCCTTCAGTGTGAAAAATGTGTTTGTGTGTAGGTGTGATAGTTTGGGTGTTGTTGCAATCTCTGAGCTAACTAAAGAGTAAAGTGGACATTACGTATACATTTATTGTATGGTTTACATGATAACCCAGGGGTATGTATGCGGTTTGAGGTTCATGGTACAGTACGTTTTTGGTACAGCGCAAAATATGATAATTTTATACTTTAATAACTGTTTTCAAAGTTTTTAGTTTAATTTGCAAAATGTGGGTGCATATCTGCAGCTATAAAGACCCTTATCCCTCTTGTAATTTCTTTTACCTGATCAGATTATGCTGATGAGGGCTGCTTGAATACATTGAGGAGACAGTTTTTTTGTGTTCCTTGTTACTCTAGTGATATTTCAGGGCCCTAAATCTGTATTATTTTTTGGTCAATTCCATTAGATTTCTTTCCCAAATATTATCTTTTTTTGTGATTGTACTTCTAAACGCAATATAAAAAATATTTCTTGTTTACTGTACAACCAGGGGACCTAACCCAGTGGTTGTGAATGTGAACCATTGCCCTTCATCCGCCCACAACTGCATCTGCAACCGAACTATATGAACAAAATAACATTATGAAGCCAGCAAACAACCTACAATTTAGAAAACTTCTTGTAACATACAGTTTGTACATGCAGTGCCCCATAGCTACATTCTTTACTTTTTATATGAGCAAAACAACATGCACGTGTCATATTATCTTAATCGCTATCTATACTGTACATGTCTGAGAAATAACAGGCATGACTGATGTTTCTCAAATAGTCTAGTTTTGTCTTTAGAGCAGCAGAGGATTACCCTGGAAATCCAGAGTTCTCGCGAGAGCACTATTTGAATTTGCTCAGCAAGTTACTCTGGCACCGAGCAATGCTGCTCATTAACTATGCCCTTGTAGCCGAGCTACACCAATCACATTGGTGTATCTGATATAGGCGGGCCAGAGGCGTGTTATAAACAGATGACGACAGCTCTGCGAGAATGCGAGTGCGACCTCAAGTCATTAGTAAACATTGTAAGATCGCTATGGAGCTACATCAGTTGTTGTAAACTGCTTTGGCCGCTACAATGAACGAGTTAGACTTGGTTTTTGTCTAAAAGAGGAACAGAAGACAGCGCTCGAATTGTTATTTTTTAAGAAGGACGTTTTTGCTGTTTTGCAGACCGGATACGGCAAGGGTTTAATCTACCAGATAGCTCCGACATAGGGTTAGTGAAAATCCACTGGTGATTGGTCGTAGTGTTATCCAATTGCGTACAGTGAGATTTTCAAATGCACGCTTGGTGCCGCCCCTCGAGTTGAGTCATTTACATTACTCGAACCCAGACCCTTAATCGTTCAGGATTTGGGTCTGGATTTTTCCAGGCTAGCAGAGGATATTCCCATGTTCATTCATCACCACCACTCACTATTGTAGGTCTAGCTCTCCTTCTCTTGTTACAATCACAAGGTTGGAAAAGTGCCAACAATGGTTACAATGTGGATTACGATGTGCACATAGAAAATACAGTAGCTAGCCACTTGTTTATAATTTCATGTCTTGTGTATTTGGGTTCATGTGTGAACCGCGATTAGCACCCTGGATCATATGGTGCGGTTACAAATACAGTTGCAGCTCTAACTGAAATGTGTTTGCTGTTAAATCAAGGAGTTGTGATTATCTTTAATTTAAAAATCCTTATTATTTTTACAGCTATTCATCAATAATGAATGGCAGGATGCTGTCAGCAAGAGGTCCTTCCCTACCATCAACCCATCAACAGGAGAGGTTATCTGCCTGGTGGCTGAGGCAGACAAGGTCAATGGCTGGAACAGACTCTCGCAACACATTTACAACCAGTGCCCAAAACTGGCAGACTAAATCTTTAACCAGCTTGTTTTATTGGAATGCATTTATTCATTTACTTGAATAACACACAGTTTGATTGTCTTGTCTCCCTTTGTTTTCTTTTGTTGGCTTCTCTTTCTTAAGGCTGACGTTGACAAGGCTGTTAAGGCTGCAAGGGACGCCTTCCGGTTTGGGTCACCTTGGCGACGCATGGATGCATCGCACCGCGGGCTGCTCCTAAACAGGCTGGCAGATGCAATCGAGAGGGACGCAGCCTACCTAGCGGTCAGTGACCCCAGTCTTGTTAGTACTTGTCAATGTAAATGATCAACCTTAAGTAAGGGTAATGAGTACCAAAATGATGCACAATATTCCCAGCAGGGCTCTACTCTGTCTTTTCTCACAAGGCACACGTGTGCGCCTTAGTTTTAAAATTTTGAAAGAAAAAACTAGGCGCACTATAAAAAATAATGTTATTATGGGACTGTAAACATACTTCAGTTAAGATAGCTTGACAGAATCAAACACTTTTTCATAAACATTCCCCGCCTTATTCTCTCTTACACACACCTACAACCTCTGACAAACACACACCTCAGAAATTGCTTGAAATACCTAATACTGTAGGTGCCATTTCATGTGACCAGCTTACAAACGCTGTTAACATTATATTTCTCTATTTAAAAAGTCTGAAAATCAAATTGTCATACTGACTACATAACACTATGCAGTTACACAAAAAAGCATGGCCTAAAATGCATAATTAATATAAAAAATGGACTGGTGCGTGCCCATTGACAAACACTGTGGAAGCACAACTCATCGTGTCTTCAATAAACACTGCATAGTGTAAGAAAGAATTGTCACATACACAAATTTTTGTTTTCTTCAGATTCAAAAAAAATATTATTGAATACATGTTCTGCAGCTTGGTCACTGAAAGAAAAAGTAGCTACTTCTGATTTTACTATCCTCAATTCTAATTAAATTTTTGTTTCAAATAATGTCAAGCATAGTAGGTGTACCCATCACCCCAAATGTCAGAGGCCGGTAATGTGGCTCCCTCACTCCCCTAATAATAACAAAGGTTTGCTTAAAATATGTGTAACTACCCATTTCAAATTCACTTCTATGCCCTTGAATATAGTTTAGATTTATACTGATTACACAACAATTTGTCCTACCTTTATTGTTGACGTCTGTTGTGTGAGGACCCTTTTCTTTGTTGGGGACTAGAAATTTGGTCACCACTAGAGTTGCAACTAACAATTTATTTTGTAATGATTAATCTAACTGTTTTTTTTATTAGTCTAATGACTAATTTATTGATAAAGTGTATTTTCTAGACTCTATTAATTTAATTATATTACAAATTAATTTAAAATGGAGAAAAGGTGTATAATTAATATTTTCAACATTCAATCATTCAATTTTCAACATTCAATCATCTCTTCAAAACAAACAGTATGTACAACAAATTTAGCCCATTCTTAACAGGTTTTACAAATTTTCACAGGAATTAACTATAAAGAAAGATATTCCCGATATCCTTCCCTATAGCTATAATGAGAGATACATGTTTGTGAAAGCAATTGCAAGAGCATTGTGTTTGCATTTCCATTAAGCATTGCAGACGTTTTGTTTAAGATGAGTGACTTTCTCCGAACAAGGATAATGACCTAATCATATAATATTCTGTTAAGGTGTTTGATTGTTAATCGGTACACAATTATGGCTGTACTATCATTGTGATGTATTGAACAAAATATAAATAGGCTACTCCGTATTTCTTTTAAGGTATATTTCTTAACATTAGTATGTCAGAACTTCTACTATTTTGTTCACCCAGAAGTGTTGCAAACTGCCGACATTTGTCTTTCCTTTCCCAAAGGTTTATTATTAATTAATGCGACACCACAGTATGCAGTATGACTAGCCTAATAACTTGTAGCCTTCTCACTCTGTGACCAGGGACAAAACAGACGGGTGAGCGGTGTTAAAGACGCAGACATTCAGTGGACAAAGTTTGTTCGGTCCTGTACTTATGTGTGTGGTTCTTTGATAATTCTAATATATTATGCACCCATAATTTTACAAATATTAGCCTACATAAAAAAAACAATGAGAAAAGTGATTTTGTATTTCGCCATTTCAATTCTATTGGAGAATTGCGATTCTAGTGTTTTTCAGTAATAGGCTCGGTCTTTGCTAATGATTAAGAATTTTAGGCTGTGATTTTTTTTTGTGCCACATTGCATATTTCAGGGAAACATTATCCCATATAAATCAGTTTTCTTTTTTAAAATAGCTGTAAATACAGTTGTACAGCTTTATAAGCTGGTCTCTGAAAGAAGAAGTCGACTCGTTATCATGAACGCGGAAGTCTATCCATAGTGTTGGAATACAACTTCATTTCCATTTGAAATACGTGAATCAGATTTACCAGTTGGTATTGTTGTTCCAATTCTTACATGATTAAGCAATACAACTGTTTCCCATCTATATACTGCGTTGTACCAGATGACTGCTTACATATACATTCATACAAAAATCTCTCAATTATGAACAGGCAGGGGTGTTCATTGAGTCTTGAGTTTATGATTGGATTTGTCGTGCAATGGAGCGATATACCTGTCTATCTGTCTGAAGTTTGGAACCCACAGACCTCACCAGAACATAATTTCTTTCCCTGATTGTGCTTTGCCAGGCTTTTACCACAGCTGTCTTCAATTCCTGCTTGTTCATGGGGCATTTTGCCTTCAGTTTTGCCTTAAGCAAGTGAAATGCATCCTTAATTGAATTCAGGTTATTGACTTGGCATTTGCAGAATATTTCAGTTATTTGCCTTAAAATGTCTTTGGTTGCTTTAGCAGTATGTTTTGATTCACTGTCCATCTGCACTGCAAAGTGCCATCCACTGAGTTTTGCAGCCTTTGACTGAATCTGAGCAGATAATATAGCATAAAACAAATTCATCCTGCTGTCTCTTTGAGAAATCACATGATCGTTAAATACAAGGGACCCAGTTCTATTAGTAGTCATACAGTACATGCCCATGCCATAACACTACCTCCACCATGCTTCAAAGATGCAGTGATATGCTCATTCAGATCATGGAGCATTTCCTTCATACTTTTCCCAACGTTCTGGTACAAGTTGATTCTTGTCTCAGTTGTCCATATGAGGTTTTCCAGAACTGTAAAGGGTTGTAAATACAGATGAGCGAGTAACTCAGCTGAAACAAGTATCTATAATGGATAATGTACTTTTTCCAAGCACAACTATTGTCTGAGTGAAATCTGTACTTGTGATGAAGAAAAATCCTCATTGGGTATTACTACAACTGCTAGCTATGTCTGTGTGCACATCATTCTGTCGTAGGCTAGCTACACACAGAGGTTCACCTCCTTCCTACACAGACTGTGGCAGTGCCACACACACACAGATGCATTCTCGCCTCCTCAAGCAGCCCTTCTCTGCAAAACTACAACAGACGCTTTGCGAGAGCGTACTGTCATAGCACCGTCAATGTGTTTTTTTTGCCGTGCTACACCCGGAGCGTTACTGGATGAAGATCTACACACGTCAGTGAAGCAAAAGCACAGATTTTTCTTTGGTTTCACTTTCACATTATTTGCTACTGTTGACAACTACAAACCACAGCAATTAAATAATACAATAGTGTAAATCAGTGTCAAAAAATTGGCTACATCTGAAAGAATTGCATTTTTGATGTTTATTAATGTCTCAATATGCTGCACACATAATATATTGCACACAAAGCATATTTAAAGACGACAGGCTTTTAGAGTTTAAAGAAAAGGGGGGAGAGCGCACAACAATCTCCCAATAGTGTCTGCGTACAGTGGGCCCTGTCAGCCCGGACAGCGCATTCCAAAGAAATAGGTTAGGAAATATGTTATGAAAGGTCCAACTGATGCGAATGAATGTAGGCTTTGATTATAATAATGGATTGTTTGTAAAACCGGTCATAGTGATAAGTACATTGGAAATGCTCCTAAGAGAATTCCCTTTATTTCAGGGCATCATAAATTGCTTTGCTTCTCATCAAGCCATGGTTAAACAAAACGTTGATGTCAGTTAGTAACATGTATGTCAAAAAGCAGTCATTATATCGATATATGATAATATTCAGGTGAGCAAATAAATATTTATCTTCCATTGTCTATAACCATAGTATGGCAGCTTCTGCATCAACTTAGATTTTTTCGGTTTTATTTGAAGCTTTAAAGTCAATAACGAATCTTTCAGCCTGTGCAGGGAGATTTTAGAATTGTAAATTATAAAAGTAGTTTTATAATTGAGGTTGTTAGGGAATTTATATTTGATTACAAAATAATTTTATTGCATCCACTCACCTCAGCAACAATTGTGCTGACCTAACACTTTTTTTTTCTTAGTGTGTGTGTGTGTTTTATATCACTGGTTCTTAACTCTTTTGACGGGACTGACCAGTGTATTGTTTCTTTGTAAGAATGTACCAAGTCATTAATTTGGCCACACCTAATATTTTGCTATCTCTCAAATTGGTTTGTTTAAAGAAGGGCTTCTTTCACAGGCAGTGACAGCTTTTAGATTTCACATCGTGGTTGACCGCAACATGGTTAACCGCAACAGATTCCAAATGCAAATGTCAAACTTTAAAACAAATCTTGACTTTTTATCTGCTTACTTGTAATATAATTAATCAGGGAATTACACACATTGCCATGAACCAGTTGAGTAGCTGATTGTCCAATAACTTTAGGGCTCGTAACTACATTTAAAAGTGCTGTAATTCCTACACCTTTCATCAAATTTGGATGTGAATAACCTCAAATCAAAGCTGAATGTCTGGATTTTTGAGCTCATATTCATTATTTAATGTCAAATCTAATATGCTGTGAAAGCTGAAATAATTATATTGTCCAAAAATGGACCTGACTTTTATAATTAGTTATTCATTAATCTCTTAGCATTATGAATGGATATCTAAGATCATCTTGTCACTTTGTAGAGCCCAAATTTGATGGAACCAACATTGTTTTGTAGAGCAAGGAAGATGCTCCAGTGAAAGAATACCTGATTGATCAGCACCAAGTAAATATCTCTGGGAATTTAGGTTATTATAAGATTTATTTGAAGAAGCAAAAGGAAAGATGGAAACCCTTGTCCATTTAGGTTTTTGAAAATCTCATCCTAAAACCATAAGCATTCATATGGAGTTGCCCCCCATATTAGGGCTGTGCAATTAATACAATTTTTATGGCAATTTCAATTTCTGCTCCTAACGATCACAAAAACAATGTAATCGAGAAAAAACAATTATATTGCATTTTGTAAGAACTCTTATTTTTTGTCTTGTGTTGGAATGACACACACAAGCGCACTTTTGTCCCTCCCGAAAGCAATACTCATTCAGTCATTTATTAAAAACTCATTTTACAGTGTAACTCCATATCCATCAAGCTCGGAAGCACAAAAAAAACACATGCCGTTGCATTCTTTTTAGCCAAAGATGTGTGCCCCATTAGCACAGTTGAGAACGACAGCTCTAGAATGTTGTAGCATACTTTGGACAAGTGTTGTAATTTGCCATCTCACCACCATTTTACCAGAGTTGCTCTGCATGCTTTATGAGAAATGCTGTGCAGAAGTGGCTGATGAGGTGACAAAGGCAGAGTATGCTGATATATTGTCTACGGTATTTTGTATATAACACCAATAGCAGGTGATTGCAGCAGCTCCATGAGTTTACCTTACAGCAGCGCAGGGCAGGTACTTTGTTCGTTAGTTAGCTCATCAGCTTTGTCTGTTTGTGAGTCTTGTTTAGTATATTTTATTTGTGTCCTTGCAGCATTGTTTACTGAAACATATTTCTTCAGTAGTAGATTGCGCATCTCTCAGTACCTCGAAGCAACGAAAGTAACAACCCACTATCATTGAACAGTTAATCAGGTTCTTGTTCTGTGTTTCATTAGCGCCGGTGTAGTGTAGAGCCATGTATTACTTTTGAACAATTATTCTACCAACTGAAGAGCAGGCTTTGTGGATTTACTTCTATTCAGTAGTTTGTTTGAACTGCTGTTTGCGATTCTACAGCAGACTTAATTAAGCTCAGTCTATCGTGCGCACATAAAAAACCTACAGGCAAAATAGAAAATAAGATACGTTTAGAAGTGTTAATTTGTTTACTATAATGAATATAAATAACTTATTTGCAAATATAATTGAAAGACATTGCTGTCTAATAAAATCCAAACATCCAAAACGAACTATGTGTACTGGTCACCCTCAACAAAGTCAGAAAATGCATTCCAACGAAAAGACTAAGTACACTTTACATCTGTCGCTCCTGACGTCAGAAGTTTTTTACCAAAGTCAATGAGTAATCGTTTTAAATATATTGACAAAAATAATCGTGATTATGATTTTTTCCATAATTGAGCAGCCCTACCCCATATGCTGCTATAAAAGCCACCACTCTTCTGGAAAGGCTTTCTACAAGATTTTGTAGTGTGTCTGTGGGAATTTGTGTCCATTCATCCAAAAGAGCATTTGTGAGGTTAGGCACCGGTGTTCGATGAGAAGGCCTGGCTCGCATTTGCCCTTTTAATTCATCCCAAAGGTGTTAAATTGGGTTGAGGTCAGCACACTGTGCAGCCCATTTGTTCCTCCACACCAAACACATCAAACCATGTCTTAAAGGATCCTGCTTTTGTGCACAGGGACACAGTAATGCCGGAACAGGAAAGGGCATTCCCCAACCTGTTGCCACAAATTTGGAAGCACACAATTGTTTTAAATGTCTTTGTATCCTGTAGTTTAAAGATGACCTTTTCAATGGAACTCAGGGGCCTAGCCCAATAACAGAAAACCAGGCCAAGACCCTCCTTCTTCCACCGTTAGTAGGGGTGTCCAATACATTTGGACATAATATATAGTGCATCTGTCCCACAAGCAGATGGTAAACTTATCATGTTCAGGTTGTAATGTTGCGTCATGGGTATCATATGTATTATCTCTCCAAATGTACATGATTACCTCCTTTTCTTTCCTTCGGGTAATCGCATTGCCAACAATTGCCAGCTACCACTTTGCTACCCTCAATTGAAAGCCATTAGGTTAAGCACTTGCACCAGGATTGGTGTAAACACAACATATGAGCCAAATCTGTCTTCTCTTTCTGAAATGTGAACTGTGCTAACACCTACTAATTGTTCATGCATCTGTGGTACTATATACATTTTATCTGTCAACAAGAGATTACATGATAGAAAGATATTCTTGGAGAGCAAAATAATCTGTTGTATCTGGGTGGGTCTATTATAAGAGTATAGGATTGTAACTAGTGTTCATTTAGCATTATTAGATTATTAATATAATCAGTTATATTGGCTTATCATGGGTGCAAGGTCCATAAGGACTATAAAAACAGGGTGGTGCCACCATTACACAATTTACATTTGTATGCAAAAACACCATTCACAGAGTAGAGAACCTTAAAATGAATATACATCTTCTGTTATCTATCTATAGCAAGTTTATCATCCACGGTCGACGCCATCACCACAGCAATGCGCACTGTCCACAGTCACTTCAAAATTAAAATAATGCAAAGAACTAAACTTTACTCTTTAAAAGTAATCCTGCCCCCCATCTTAAATATATTCATATTAATAGTATTATGATGTTATTAAGTTGCTTTAGTCCTTATCTTCCAATACCATATTGTTTTTTTGACGCTAAACAATTTAACACCTATTCCCAGCTTATTAAAGCTTATTTTATTTATTCAATTGATGTCCAAATTGTCTTTACTTAAACACTAATTTAGGAAGTTATTGAAATTGTTGCATTTTGTGTCTATGTTTAGTATAAAGAGTATAAAAGTGACATAGTTAAAGCACACATATTGACAACTAAACAATAGTTTCTAGCATACAGTGGGTATAGAATAGAATCACCCCCCGGTAAAATAATCACATTTTTTGTTTCATTCAGCTGTATGTACAAATCATAAAATCCAAGTGAAAGCTATAATGCCAAATTACAAATTAATAAACAGAATCACTGAGTTGGGAAAAGAATCACCCCCTCCTAAAAATGACTTGTAAACCCAACCAGGTGTAGTTAATCACCTTCTCGATAGCACACAAAGCCATTTGACTTTCAACTGTGATCAGTTGTGGTCATTTTCATTAGCTCAGCATGAAACAAGCTTTTCCTGAAGCATTTCAGTCCGTGGTAGTGCATCTGAAGACAACAATCAACTATGGGTGGCAAGCCATTGTCAAAAGATCTACAGATAAGTCAGGAGATGGATACAAAAATATTTCTAAGGCTTTATCAGTGCCTAGAAGCAAAGTGAAGTCCATTATTAAGAAGTGGAAGGTTTTGGTACAACACAGACCCTCCCTAGGTCAGGACGTCACTACAAACTGGATGAAAGAGACAGGAGGAAACTGATCAGAGAGGCTACCAAGAGGCCTACAGCAACTCTGAAGTAGTTGCAGGAATTCATGACAGAGTGGTCATTGTGTGCATGTGACAACAATATCACAAATTCTCCATAAAATGTGGCTTCTTAGGGGAGGTCACATGCAGTCACCACTGAGCTTTGCCAAAATCCTCTTTGAAGATTCTAAGGCCACAAGGAAAAAGGTGTTATGGTCAGATGAGACTAAAATGAAATTGTATGGCCTCAACGCCAAGCAATATGTCTGACAAATCCAATACAGCTCACCATCTAAATAACACCATTCCTACAGTAAAGCATGGAGGTGGTAATATCATGTTTTGGGGTTGTTTCTCTGCAGCAGGCACTGGAGCACTTTTCAGGATAGAAGGAAAAATGGATGGGGCAAAACCTGCTGCTCTCTACCAGAAAGTTGTCAATGGGAAGAAGATTTACCTTCCAAAATGACAGACCCAAAGCACACAGCAAAACTGACCACACAGTGGCTGACGGAGAAAAGGGTGAATGTCCTTGCATGGCCTAGTCAGAGCCCAGAATTTAACCCCATTGAAAATCTGTGGAATGACTTGAAGACAGCAGTCCACAAACGGTCACTATCAAATTTAACTGAACTTGACCAGTTCTGCAAAGAAGAGTGGTCAACTATTGCAACGCCTAGATGTGCAACGTTAGTAGAGACATATCCCAACAGACTAAAGGCAGAAGGTGGTTCAACCAAATAATGAAACAAGGGGGGGAACCTTTTCAAAGCAGAAGGTGGTTCAACAAAATAATGAAACAAGGGGGGGAAACCTTTTCAAAGCAGAAGGTGGTTCAACAAAATAATGAAACAGGGGGGGAACTTTTTTCCAACTCAGTGAATGTTTTTTATTTATTTTTTCTGACATGTTGGTGTTATCTTTAACTTGGATGTTATAAGTTGCACCGAGTGAATACAGCTGAATGAAACAAACTGTGTGTGTCTTCATTTCAGGCTGCAAAGCAACAAAGCGTGATTATTTTACAGGGGGGTGATTCTTTTCTATACCCACTGTATGGAATCTGAATCTGTAGAAACCAGGGATTGATTGCTGGCTAGCTATCCTAAATGTATAACTTGCACTTTTTTAGTTAGTCACATTCACCACAAACAATACATTTTGAGTTGTATACACCAATCCTAAGAGGAAGTTTTAAGCTTTATTATAATTTGCTACTTGTGAATCAACTCAATTCAGTTCAATAGAGCTCATGGAGATTAGTGAAGCCCACTGTTCCTTGTTCATTTTCAGCGTGATGAACACAGCAATGCTTTCTGCATGTTGCAAACTAAGGTCTCTTGTCGATTTAATTAAGTATTGTATTATTGCTCTAATTTTAGATTGCTAGTCATTTAAAAGTTGACCAATATAATAGGCTAGGGCTGCTTGATTATGGAAAAAATCATAATCGTGATTATTTTAGTCAATATTGAAATCACGATTATTTAAATCGATTACTCATTGACTTTGGAAATGAGCATTTGTTGATTTTGAAAAACAGTGAAAAAATTCTGACGTCAGGAGCGGGTGATTTTTTTGACTTTGTTGAGTGTGACCAGCACACAGTTCCTTTGAATGTATGGATTTGATTAGACAGCAATGTCTTTCAATTATATTTGCAAATAAGTTATTTATATTTATTATGTTCTTTTACCCACTATTTTAATTTCACTCCTCTAGAGGTAACATAACAGCAGGGCAACCTCAGCCCAATAGCTACAACTTTACAGACTTTTATAAGTTAACACTTCTAAACGTATCTTATTTTCTACTTTGACTGCAGGTTTTTCATGTGCGCACGATCACTGTGCTCAAGTCTGCTGTAGAATCGCAAACAGCAGTTCAAACAACCACTGAATAGAAGTAACATGAAGCCTGGCTCTTCAGTCGGTAGAATAATTGTTCAAAAGTAATACATGGCTTTACACTACACCTGCACTAATTAAACCAAGAACGAGAACATGATTAACTGCTCAAAGGCATTGGTGGGTCGTTATTTTTGTTGCTTTCGGTAGCCTACTGAGAAATGCACAATCTAATACTGAAGAAAAATGTTTCAGTAAACAACGCTGCTAGGACACAAAATATCCTAAACATGACTCAAACAGACAAAGCTGATAAGCTAACTAACAAACAAAGTACCTGCGTTGCTGTGAGGTAAACTCATGGAGCTGCTGTAATATATAAAATACTGTAGACCATACATCAGTGCTCTGCCTTTGTCACCTCATTAGCCACTTCTGCACAGCATTTCTCATATAAAGCACGCAGAGCAACTTTGGTAAAGTGGTGGTAAGATGGAAAATTATAAAGCTTGTCCAAAGTATGCAACAACATTCTAGAGCTGTCATTCTCAACTGTGCTAATGGGGCACACATCTTTGGCTAAAAAAAATGCAACGGCGTGTGTTCTTTTTTTTATGCCTGCGCGCAAGATAGATTTGGAGTTACAATGTAAAATGTTTCTTTAATTATAAATTACGCATGTAAGGCCATATTTTGTTGTGTGTAAAAAATTGAGTGAGTTTCGGTTTCAAGAGGGACAAAAGTGCGCTTGTGAGTGTCATTCGAACACAAGACAAAAATAAGAGTTCTTACAAAATGCAATGTACAAAATAATCGTATTTTCTCGATTACACTGTTTTTGTGATCGTTAGGAGCTGAAATTGAAATTGCGATCAAAATTTAATTTCACAGCCCTATAATAGGCTGGGTAGTCGGTAACTTGTGTCTAAAAACAACATGTTTGTAGGTGACAAACATTGCAGAGTACTAAATAGTCAACTCACCGTATCAGTTTGAGAATCATTATAATTTTCTCTGTACCGAGGGTAAAGTTGGAAAAAAAACTTTCTTAGAGGGGGTGGAGGAGGGCCCATAAATATAAGACACTTGCACTTTAGAGAATGTGAATGGTGTACAATCTTATATAGCATTAAAGTATTTCAAATATAATAAAAAATATAACATTTACAACAGCCCAGAGGGCACTTGTTGACTCTGAGGGGAAAGGGCAGGGGCTCAGACCCCTCCCCTGAGGTCTATCTGTGCACGTGCCTGCCTAGCATGTTTGATCATACCGCACAGAACAGCAGTGTGTCTGTGTCACGCAGCCCTTAACCAGCACAGCTTCGCTGAAGAATACACCTCTACTTTCTTTGGATTCACGCGCATTTCAGACATAGTGTGGTGTATATTATTTTTACTAAATTGTTGAGGAGGTTGCTATATTTACAACGCATTTTTACAATTAAGTGGCTTGTGCCCAGTTGGCAGACATTCACATCCTGCATAAGCTCGAGATGATTTGATTGACATTTCTGGATGGACAGACCTCAAAGTCAAACCAAGGAGAAATGGTTTCAACTACCTCGGCATCAGTGTTTGGGAACATTCATTTAAAAAGTAACTAGTTAGTTATTTTACTTAGTTACTTTTCCAAAATGTAACTGTTACATTATTGCTTTACTCTTTAACAACTAGGCTTAAACAACTAGGCCACCTTGTTGCCCCTAGATAGTGATTGCCTGATCATGTCGAGTGCAGACTTGTGGTAACTACTGTCTCTGAGCATGATCCAATTGACCAATATAATCAGTCTATTTCTGATGAGTGTGTGAATGTTTGTACGTAAAACCAATTTCATCTCCATGTCTGAGTATGTTACAAAATTTAACTCTGTAAAGTAACACAGATAAAATAAATGAATATGAGCAACATACAATATGTAATCGGATTTGACTGCTAGTAATGCTCCTGTAATTAATGGAGACTACAGAAATATTGAGTCTAAAGGGTACAGTTTATGTCTGTTGGGTGGCAGAATTATATGCAATCTGAACATGTGTTTATTGGCACAAATACACACATTCTGAGTGCTTGTTGAATCCTTGCACACCTTATGCATGTAAAAAAACAAGTTAAAACGACCATAATATGCATTTTCATTGCCTGTTAAAGCACATATAGACGTTATCTGTGACATGCATATTTTCAATGCGCGTTTATTGGAATAACCAGCAAAAATATAACTTGAAAATTACATACCTCCACTCATTGTAGACGCCATAACAGAAAAAAAAACATTTTGGTCCAAAATGTTTGAGTGAGACGAACGAGGACAAGCTTTCCATTTTCTTCCATCTCGACAGGTGTTCAGTTTAGTTCGGTTCACTTTATTAGCCATTTGAAGTGTGAAACCACATTGGGGAAAAAATTTGCAAGAAGCTCAAGGTGCAATGTCAACACATAAAAAAAAAACCATAGAAACAGGCAAACAGGGCCACATAAGGAACCAAATAGTAAAAATGCTTTACAATAAAATCCATACATAAATTTAAAGTGCCTAATTTAAAATGCATTATTTAAAATGATTACAGCTCGGGGGAAGAAACTGTTTAAATGGCGATCAGTAGAGCATTTGACAGAGCCATACCTTCACCCTGAGGGTAGCCTCTCAAAGAGGGCCTCTGCAGGATGGCCCGAGGCATCATTAACAAGTTTTAAAGCTTGATTCAAAAGTCTAGCTTTATATGTAACCTCCCGTAGCGGCAAGGTGCCGCTAATGGTTCTTCTGGCTGTGCAAACCACTTTGTTCAAAGCCTTCTTCTCTTTTAGGGTGAGGTTACCAAACCACACAGTAATACAATCGGTTAGGACACTCTCAATTACACAATAGTAAAAATTCAGAAGAATCTTAGTATTTTGAGTGAACTCACGAAGCCTACATAAATAGAAGAGGCGCTGTCTAGCTTTCTTAGCAATGTTAGTCGTATTAGAGCTCCATTTTATGTCATGGGAAAGAGTCACCCCCAAAAATTTACATTTCTCAATTATCTGCACATCAGAATCATGGATAGTAATGGGCACCTGCTTCCTATTTTGTCAAAAATCAATAACAAGTTCACATGTTTTTGAATTGTTCAAAACCAAGTTTTTTTTATCCATTGAACAACATTCTTAACCTCCTCGTGATAATAAGATTAATCGTTTGAACTGATCAGCCCAATGATGGTCGTATCATCGGCATATTTTATATTCACATTATTATCATTAGATGCTACAAGGTCGTGAGTATACAATGTAAACAGTAGGGGGCTCAGGATACACCCCTGCGGTGAACCGGTGCTAACACACAGCTCATCTGAAATACAGCCGTTTATTTTGACCCTTTGTGGTCGACAAGTGAGAAAATAACAAATCCATTTGCAAATGGCATCATCGAGTCCAAGGCCTTTCAGTTTGTGTAAGAGCTTTGTTGGGACCATTGAATTAAAAGCTAAGCTATAGTCTATAAATAACATTCATATGATTTATGTACATCTAGATGCTTGTAGACAGAGTTCAAAGCAAAGGAAATGGCATCCTCAACTCTTCTGTTTTTCCTATATGCAAATTGCAGTGGGTCCCCATACACAGGGATTTGGTCTCTGACCAACCTACCACCAACCATTTTCTTCCATCTCGACAGGTGTTTGCACATGACGCACAGCTCACAGGAGAAATTTATCCTCTCTGCATTTTGATAGTTTTGAAAATGTGAATATTTCCAGCTGTTAAAAATGTAGGCTATGTATTCTTCCATTTCACTAACCTCTAATCTGCATAACACATTACAATTTTAAGTGTGAGATCTTTTTCCTTTTTTTTGATTGGTGTGGCCAATCAATACGGATCAAAAAACAACAATGGATAATAAATTATTAACTTGTGTTCTAAAACAGTAAATGTGAAAATATAATGTAAATGTAACTAGTAACTAATTACTTGAATTGTGAAAGTAACGCTTTAGCTTACTTTTTACCAAAACAAGGAGTCTGACTATGGTAACGCATTAACCCCAGTACTGCAAGGTGGTTATAAGTTAACAATGAAACAATTAGTTTTGTATCTTGTAAACAACATTAAATCATGGTACCTAGCTAGCAAACGAGAAAATAAGATTACAAACAGATTATAATATGCCAGACACACATTAGGAGAGCATAGGAAGAACTGACCGGTACCCCCTGCTCCTATGCCCTTGACATTATTTGAAACTGGAATTGTTTGCTGGTGTTACATTGTTTGTTTTTGTGCCTGAAAGGTGCACTGTAGAATTGAGGATAGTAAAAACAGAACTATCTACTTTCTCTTTCAGTGATTAAGCTGTAGAACATGTTTCATAATATATTTTTTAACATCTGCTGAAATTTTTTGTGTGTGAATGATTTCCTACACTATGCAGAGCTAATTTTGCCATAAACATAAGGTGTTGTGCTTTACAGTGTTTATCAATGGGCACGCGCCGGTCCATCTTTCATATAAATTACGCATGTAAGGCCATATTTTGTTGTGTGTAAAAAAGCACTAAATACTGAATGTAGTCATTATATATATCGCTTTTCAGATTTTTAAAATAGAGAAATAAAATGTTAAGTGTTTTTAAGCTGGTCACATGAAATTGCCACTTTTTTTTATTTTGAGCAATTTTGGAAGTGTTTGTGTTCATCAGAGGGAGTAGGGTTATGAGGGAGTAAGGCAGTGAATGTTTATGAAAAGGTGTATGAGGCAGGGGATTCTGTCAAGCTATCTTAAAAGTACCGTTTACTTTCCCACAATAACAATATTTGTAGTGCACCTAGATTTTCTTTGTGTGCGCTTTTTTCAACTTAGATGCACATATGCTCCTTGTAAAAAATCCAGTGTAGAGCCCTGCCCATATGCAACATATTGCAATGCACTGTGTCAGAACCAGCATGAATTTCTTTAGCAATTTGAGCTACAGTAGCTTGTCTGTTGGATTGGACCACACAGGCCAGCCTTAGCTCCCTACATGCATCAATGAGCCTTGGCTGCACACAACCCTGCTGCCAGTTCATCGCTTTTCCTTCCTTGGACCACTTTTGATAGATACTGACCACTGCAAAATGGGAACACCCCACATCAGCTTCAGTTTTGGAGATGCTCTGACCCAGTCGTCTAACCATCACAATTTGACCCTTGTCAAAGTTGCTCAAATCCTTCTGCTTGCCCATTTTTCCTGCTTCTTCCTTTTGTCCTCAAAGTTGATGTGTTAGAAGCAGGAAAAATGGGCAAGCCAAAGGATTTGAGCAACTTTGACAAGGGCCAATTTGATCTCCAAAAAAAAAAGATCTTAAAAAGATCTCCAATGCTGTTTTTTTTTCTCATTTTGTCTCTTATAGTTGAAGTGTACTTTCATCTTTTTAAGTGGTAGAACTTGCACAATTGGTGGATGACTAAATATATTTTTGCCCCACTGTATATAATAAAAATACAGTTTTGGTTTGGTTTCATGACATCTGCACAGAGTTCAAAAACAATATGTCTTACTCTGCTTACCTTATTACACTACATGGGGAAAACAAACTGGCTTTTTGCAGGGTTCTTTACAAACTGATTTCAGTTATTCTTGTGGAAGATTCACAATTATTGTCTAGTCAAATGTATAGCTTTTATAGAAATACTAGAAAAACATCATCCCTGATTTAAATTGTAATATTTATTTCTGCACACTTGACCTACATGTGAACTGACCCTTTAACGTTTTGTTGCTATAGGAACTGGAGACCCTTGACAACGGGAAGCCCTACGCTGTGGCCTACACTGTGGACCTTCCCATGGTGGTCAAGTCTTTGAGGTCAGTCATAATATGGCCTTTTCTGCAGTTGGTGAGAGTGTACATTAGAGCATGGAAAGAAAATTCCTGCAGCTACTCAAAATGTAATGTTATTTTGTCATATTTTTAATGATGAATTATGTTAAGTACATGTTTATATTGCGTTGGTAAGAATAAGGTCATGTACAAATTGACTGGGAGTGTCAGAAAAATGTAATGACAAGAAAAATTGAGAGATTTAGGTTTGGCTGGAATAGCACCCTCACCTACTGGTTGTCAGGCTGGAACTAGCACCCTCACCTACTTGCTGTCAGGCTGGAATAGCACCCTCACCTACTGGTTGTCAGGCTGGAAATAGCACCCTCACCTACTTGCTGTCAGGCTGGAAATAGCACCCTCACCTACTGGCTGTCAGGCTGGAAATAGCACCCTCCCCTACTGGCTGTCAGGCTGGAATTAGGACCCTCACCTACTGGCTGTCAGGCTGGAATTAGGACCCTCACCTACTGGCTGTCAGGCTGGAAATAGCACC
>JACXGM010015601.1:10664-21250 GCA_016801145.1 Umbra pygmaea | reverse complement strand
CCTTAGCCTTATATGCTATTCCGTTTTGACCTCTGCCTGTTGGATTACTCTGCCTGTGGATATCACTACTTGTACCTTAGCCTTATATGCTATTCCGTTTTGACCTCTGCCTGTTGGATTACTCTGCCTGTGGATATCACTACTTGTACCTTAGCCTTATATGCTATTCCGTTTTGACCTCTGCCTGTTGGATTACTCTACCTGTGGATATCACTAATTGTACCTTAGCCTATACAGCTCTTCCAGTTTGACATTACCTATCTTGGATTATTCTTGCTTGTTCCTATGGT
Organism: Umbra pygmaea; assembly: GCA_016801145.1. Lineage (NCBI taxonomy): Eukaryota > Metazoa > Chordata > Actinopteri > Esociformes > Umbridae > Umbra > Umbra pygmaea. The sequence continues at coordinate 20,960 of JACXGM010015601.1, read as the reverse complement.
CAGTCAATCTGGTCAATAAAATAACATTGTTCTATTTTACCATTTTGAGTACTCATTACAGACATTACAAGGGCTATGACTTTGTAGGGTTTATGACTTTGTAGGGGCTGTTACTTTTTAAGGTTTGTGACTTTGTAGGGTTTAAGACTTTGTAGGGTTTAAGACTTTGTAGGGTTTAAGACTTTGTAGGGTTTAAGACTTTGTAGGGTTTAAGACTTTGTAGGGTTTAAGACTTTGTAGGGTTTAAGACTTTGTAGGGTTTAAGACTTTGTAGGGTTTAAGACTTTGTAGGGTTTAAGACTTTGTAGGGTTTAAGACTTTGTAGGGTTTATGACTTTGTAGGGGCTATGTCTTTCTAAGATTAATGACTTTGTAGGGGCTGTGACTTGTAGGGGTTATGACTTTGTAGGGTGTATGAATTTGTAGCATCATTGTCTTTTTAAGGTTTATGACTTTGTAGGGGCTATGCCTTTGTATGGTTTATGACTTTGTAGGGCCTATGACTTTGTAAGGGCTTTGACTTTGTAAGGTCTATGACTTTGTAAGGATAAGTCTTTGTAGGGGCTATGACTTTGTAGGGGCTATGACTTTGTAGGGTCTATGACTTTGTAAGGTCTATGACTTTGTAAGGTCTATGACTTTGTAAGGTCTATGACTTTGTAAGGTCTATGACTTTGTAAGGTCTATGACTTTGTAAGGTCTATGACTTTGTAAGGTCTACGACTTTGTAAGGTCTACGACTTTGTAAGGTCTACGACTTTGTAAGGTCTACGACTTTGTAAGGTCTACGACTTTGTAAGGTCTACGACTTTGTAAGGTCTACGACTTTGTAAGGTCTACGACTTTGTAAGGTCTACGACTTTGTAGGGGTTATGACTTTGTAAGAGCTATGACTTTGTAGGGTTTATGAATTTGTAGGGGCTATGACTTTGTTGGGTTTATGATGGTGTAAGGTTTATGCCTTTGTATGGGGCTATGACTTTGTTGGGTTTATGATGGTGTAAGGTTTATGCCTTTGTATGGGGCTATGACTTTGTAGGGACTTTGACTGTGTAGTGGCTATGACTTATGTCATGAATATCTTCTTGTTAACATAGTTGAAATTATCCTACATAATTGGTGTTGCATTAAGCTTATACCTGCCATCCACTATTGCATTTATTTGTGGATTTCATTTTAATGAATTTACACACACCCAGCTATATACTTTGAGTTAATTGTATGCCAAATTATAGCATTTTTATGCCTCAGAAGCAGCTACATGCTCGAATGAAGAAGCCACAGATCTGTGCCTTAGACGTTCAGACTCTATCAGCACTCCTGCTACTCTGAGCCACCAACTGTCCAATCTTTGGTGGTAAAGCTATATTATCTAATAGAATGATGTAATTCAGCAGACAACCCTGACCAATGTACAGAAGTCAGTGTATGCATAGGCTGTACTGGTCCCCTATGGAAATTAAACCCCAACAGCATTTAACATGACATCCTTAACATTTATTAAGGAGACTGTCTAGATTCTGTCAATATATATTTCATATTCTTACCCAATACCTTTACATGCACATTGGCCTTTGGGGGATAAGACAGTACATAAGACAAACCAGCATACTGTAACTGGCTTCTTTTAGGTTTAATGTAAACTATGTTCCGTGCGATTCCTGTCCAGTAAAAGTTAATACTTCTGTCAATGGGTGTATTGGAAGTTTATGCACCTTTTTTTTAGGGGTTGGATCAGCTTTTGTATTACATATCAAGTATTTTATCCATTAAGGTCCTTGCATCAATTCCAAATCCCCATAATTTTTTTTTAATTTAATAAAAAAAAGTATGCACCTTTTAATTGTGAAATAGCATTTACTCACATTTTCATTGAGCTAATTAACGTTTACCCACTCAATATTTAATTAATAGTCTTGATCTAAATTACCAAGCACCAACATCTTTGCCAACATTTGTAATCACAGGCTGTTCTCATGGTGATATGTATAAAATCGTAAAAAAAACACATGTCCACATGTGACGTTTCTGGAACCATGAAAACTTATGACTCATACTTTAATGAAACGTAGAAATATTCAGTTTACCTTAACCTTACCCTAATCTCACATTACCTTAACCTTAACCTCATTAATCTACTGTAGCCTATTATCCCTGAAGTAAATATTTCCCAAGTACTTTAAATTGTAAATAATTGGTGTATTCTTGGAAGTGTTTTGGTAGAACAGAGATTCAATATGTAAAAAGATTCTGCCTACTGTACGTAATGCTGCAAAATTTCCATTATGTACGGTTACCCACGTATTGCCATGAAAATGTGGTTGGATTCATGAATGTTTTGAATTTTTTTCCTCGTTTGTTACTGGACTTGTTCCCCAAGCCCTTAAGGTTGCTGCCATCACACCAGTTCTTAAAAATACTGGATGCAATGTGTCTGATCTGTCTAACTGCAGGCCTATATCTAATCTTCCTTTTTTGGCGAGGGTCCTGGAACGGGTTGTCGTGTCACAACTTCACTCTCACTTGACCTTGAATGAGCTTTTTGAACCTTTCCAATCTGGGTTTCGATCAGGACATAGTACCGAGACTGCCCTGGTTCGAGTTATGAACGATCTCCTCGTCTCTGCTGACTCTGGTGCCCTTACTATCTTGGTGCTGCTGGATACTATCTTGAGTGCAGCGTTTGACACTGTGTGTCATTCTATTTTGATTGAGAGACTCGAGACTTGGGTTGGTATTTCCAATACAGTGTTGGAATGGTTTAAATCTTACCTCACTGATCGTACCGAGTTTGTTGTTTTAGAAAACAATAAATCTAACATTGGAAAGGTATGTCATGGTGTCCCTCAGGGGTCTGTCCTTGGCCCAATTCTTTCTAATATTTACATGCTTCCTTGAGGGCAGATTATTAAAAAGCATAGTTTGGGGTTTCACTCCTATGTGGATGATACCCAAATTTATATTTGCACGAAAACTAGTACTACAGGTATCTCTGCAACACTTTCTGACTGTCTGCATGAAATTAAATTATGGATGCACCACAATTTTCTTAAATTGAATGGTACAAAGTCAGAGGTTCTATTAGTTGGTACCCCTGCAGTGGCCAGTAATAGTCAACATGTTTGTTTACACCTTGAAAAAAATGTTGTATTCCCATCATCTCAAGTTCCAGTCTTGGTGTAATTTTTGACTTTCATTTGACACTCAAAGCACATATCAAGAGCATTTCAAAATCTGCATTCTTTCATCTCAGGAATATTGCCAGGATTAGGCCTTTTCTTTCATTACATAATGCAGAAAAACTTGTCCATGCACTCGTTACCTCTAGGGGGGATTATTGTAATTCCCTGTATCTTGGCCTATCAGCAAAATCTATAAAGCGCCTGCAATACATACAAAATTCCGCTGCACCTGTTCTTACACAAACTCCTCTTCGTCAGCATATTACTGGGGTGCTTTATGAACCTGCATTGGCTTCCTGTCCATGCCCATATTGATTTTAAAACACTTATTTCAACTTTTAAAGCTGTCCATGGAACTACACCATCATATATATGTGATTTAATAAGGCTACATATGCCTTCTCTATCTCTCCGCTCTGCTAACTCCTTTCTCCTTAAACAACCTTCTTGCAGACTCAAAACTATGGGTGAAAAAGCGTTCTCTGTGGCAGCCTCTAGGCTGTGGAATGCACTTCCTTTAACTGTAAGGAATGCCCCAACGCCCCAACTTTAAGTAGTTTTAAGAAACAATTAAAACCCCATCTTTTTAAGATAGTGTTTGTATCTTAATTGTGAACACTTGAAGTTTATTTTATTCCACTTATTGTTGCATTTATATTTTTATGTATTTATTTTTTTATTGTACTGTTGTAGCGCTTTGGGTATTCAGAAAGGCGCAATACTAATAAAATGTACTATTATTATTATTATTATTATTATTATTATTATTATTTTGTCCCCCTGTGCAGACTCACTTCTCCCGACTGCGGGCAATGGCAGAGACACAGCAGATGAGGTGCCAGACAAAATAACATTAATAATGTTGATAGTAACTAATATATTAGCTAAGTCCTGTGTCTGTATTCTAATAGACTCATTAAAATCAAAGCAGACTTGTGGAAAATGTGTGGTCAAAATGGTAAACGGCTACCATACAGGAAGACCAAGAGAAGAGAGAGTTAGTGCTTTGGTTGTGCGAATAATGTATTTTGTTGATAATATATGGCTTCATATTGTTGTCTAAGCCATTGAAGTAAGGTACTTTCAAACCTTAATATACAAAGAGTAGTGTTATATTGATGCTGAAGATGAGCTCATTATTGAATCAATTGTTCTAGTTTAGGATTACAAGAAACACATGAGTGTTTTAAATGGTATTGGTTAGTACTGGTTTAAATTGATAGTTACGTGAATGCATGGTCTGTCTATTATCACATAGATTACTGTACATTCACACTGGCGCATGTCAGCATTTTGCTATACATATTTGCATTGCAGCTCATATGAACTAAATATTAATACATTACACATTTCAATATGACCATGTTCAAATTTTATTTTTGGTGAAATTGTTGTCCAGTCCAAATAACAATTTTGGGAGTAAATAACTTGTGTGGATTTAAATGCATCTGCATTGTGTATTTCCTAGAAAATGGATAATTGGCCCTATTGATATACCTGTATTAAAAGAAATTAAATTATAATTAAAAAATGCAATATGTTTTGGTTGATATTGATGATTGTCCATTTTAACATGATTGCCATGAGGAGTTAATCGTTTACCCACCTTTTCTACCACTACACCACTGCTTCTGTCTATTTATTTTCCTGGGGACGACAAAGCATGCTGTAAGCAGATACAGCAAGTACCTGAAAGTCATGAGGGAGAAAGATGCTGCATAACGCTGAACACTTGAGGCCCAGCATTTGAAAAAATATCACCTATATAAAGATGCGGCAGCAGCCAGTGCAGCAGACATGTCCCAGACTGCCTTTTGTAATAACGGTTTCAAAGCTGTGACAACCTTGGTCAGTTTTCAACGCAATATAAAATTCAACACCAGTTTACACTCTTGTCACTCTTGTCACTAGACTAAACTGGCTTAAAGTTAATTTTATATTTATTTACATTCCCACTATACAAATAAATGTGTGACTGTTTTTTTTATTACTTTTAATTATACTGGGACTTCTAACACTGGTCCTGGAGAGCTACTGTCCTGATTGTTTTCACTCAACCCTAATTTACATTAGTACACTTGATTCTAATAATAAGCTAGTTGATAAGCTGCATGAGGCATAGTTTAAAAACCTACAAGATGGTGGCCCTCCAGGTCACGGGTTCTCAAACCTCTCCTGGACATTCCTTTTATTAGATGTAATCCAGCTAGCACAACTGAATCAACTTGTTAACCAATCAAGCACTTGGATACTAAAATAAATTAAGCTACTTCAAGGATACTAGTTATCTTGCGGTGGTCTGCGTGGCATAGTGGGTTAAGTTTATTTATAAAAAATAAATGAGCCAAATCAATTGACAGACCCTGTATTTGTTCAATATCTTCATAGTAATTCACTTGTGGAAAAAAAAAATTACAATAATCAAAATCCTGAAATTCAAGGGGTGCAATAATAATGACTAAACATTCTGTTACAGTTCTCTACAATTGCTAAAGCACGATTTTGAAAACATGGCTCAATTTGTCAAAACACTACACACAATTAACACAACTACACATAGGTGGCAAAACACCCCAGATTGTTTGCAAAATTTAACATTTAATTCAAAACTATACACACAAATTTAGTACAGTTTTTTCCAACTGCTTACACACATTTTCAAAACTATTTCTCCTTTTTTCAAAACTGAACACACAATTCCCAAAACTGCACACACAAAATGCAAAATGCCTCACATCTCCTTCAAAATGTAACACTGCATTCAAAATGCAATAAACACATGTCAGAATTAAGCATTTGCATCGAATGGCAAACACTTCTTTCACAATAGTATTTTTTTGGAAATACAATGTAAAAACTGTTGTTCTAAATCTAAAGCTCTTCTGGCATTCATTATCCTAAATGTAAAGTTCCTTACAATGTTCTAGTGAAAGTAAATCTTTTGAGGGGTTGAAACACAGTAAAAATCAATGAAATGGTGAAACAGAATATTTATTTTTCCAAAAACATTACTCTAATTACCATAGTACAGAATAGAAAGACAAAACAATTGCCATTTGCAAATATGTACAGAAACTATAAACATATTCTGACGTCCTCTGATTTCTCCAGGGCCCCGCAACCTCATTCCATTCACAACATTGCCCAACTTCCCATCAGTCATGAACGCACCTCAATAATCAGGTCCAAATCACCTGAACACTGACACCTGTTCACTCTGGTCTGTATATGAGCACCCACACCCCATTAGTATTGTGAATAACCATTTTCCATTCAGAGCGTTCTAACTGGTATGTCTTTCGGTCTAAACTGTATAGCTTTTGTATTATCACTGATTTTTGGATATTTCCACTGGTACCTTTGTCTTTGTCTGATCATGCCTAGTTATCGGACCTGCCTGTCTGATTACCTGAGTTCCTGTTCTGATTCCTGCCTGTCTGAGATCCTGTCTAGTGTACCAATCTCAGCCTTTCTGACAACCCGTATCCGAGTCCTGTCCCTGCCTGTTTGAGAGCCCTGCCGATTAACTGCCCTGTCTGTCTGAAAGCCTGATTCTGTACTGCTTGACCACGCCTGTCTATATTACTATCCTTAGACTTTGCCCTATTGTTTATAATCACCTGTTGAAAGATACACTGAGTTGTCAAGCAATAAACTGCATTGAAGTTATTTCCTTCTGGTACGTCTGATCTTTACACATATGTAAAACAAAAGTAGAAGTTGTACAGGAAAAAAGTTGTGTGGAGTGTTTTGGTGTCTAAAAACCAGTGTTAAGGTGCATCCCTCCTCTGGGCTGGTCTGGACACAACACTTAGTCTACATCACACGCAATATTCTCTATGGCTAAACAGCGAGAAATTAATCTCCTAGAGCGGCATATCCAACCTTGGACAGAATCTGTGTCTCTATGTCCCCACATGCCTCCACAATTGTCCTTCCACCTCTTCTTCGCCCTCTTCCTCTACCTCCTCTACCTTGTCCTCGTTCTCATTCCCTTGCTCTCCCTGCAATGTCTGCATCTATTGTTCTAAACAGGTAATCTGAACTTTGCAGTCTATACATGAGCCTATACCAAAACAGTGATTGGTTAATGATCAGTTCAGCTATTAGTGTGTACATATATGAGAAGTGTGTGTGAAACACTGGTGAATGAGTGTAGCATTTTGATTGGTTGTATTTGGCAAAGGCATTCAAGTTACTTGCTGTTTGATTTGTGTGCCATGAGTAGAGAATTGGGTAGGGTTTTGCAAAAAGTGTTTTATGAAATTGGAAATTAAGTGAAAGTCTGAGATTTAGCTTATAGTTCTGCAGACTTGGTGTGTGGTTCTGCTTTTCACAAATTGTGTGACATATAAAGATTTTGTGTGTAAGCAGTTTAAAAAAACTGGCGCACAAAAGTTACATGATTGTGTTTGGATCAGTTACACACTTCTGTGAAAAATCTAAAACAATTTTAACATTTCTACTCTTCTAATGATATGGGTTTTATTTGGTCAAAGACATACTTAAAGTATGAATAAATTGATCAAACAAAACACAAAAGACCAACACTGCACAATGATGAAAATATTTATTTCACCCGATATTGTAAAATCAGTCAATATGTCCATGCTTTGCCAAAGATTGGATTTTACATTGAAAATTAAATGAGAACAGAACAACTAGAATGTTGTTTTTATAACATTTGTGGAGACAAAAGAGAAAGCATTAATTCATGTTGCCGCTTAGCTGGATCTGGCCATAGCACTTCAATTACATCACAGGATATGTCCTCTCTCTCATTTTCTCTGTATCCAATTTTTCTTCTGCTGTGATGATGTTGTCTAGTCTGTCAACAAATCTGAGTTTGTGGGTTGTGTTGTAAGAACCTAAGCTGGCATGGCTGTGGAGGACCCCATGCTGTGTGATATCAGCACACATTGTGATGTTACCACCACGGTGGACATTCAAAATAGCTCTGAGGCCAATGATGTTTCTCCTTCTTCTCACTTCTGTCAGGTGGAACAAGCCTCACGTATGAAGATCAATTCATGCAGGATTGCATCAACATCTATTTGCAGAACTCAGGGCATTGTTTGAAACATTGAATGCAGTTCATGGGAATCAAAGTGTACTGATGTAGTGCTTAAGAACTCAGGGCATTGTTTGAAACATTGAATGCAGTGAATGGGTATCAAAGTATTGATGTAGTGCATAGAGTATAGGCCACATTTTACAGATTTCACTGTAGACTAAAGATGTTTTTCACCTGTGATCTTGACAAAATGTGAGAATTACTGATTCAACAGAATATCTGCTGCGGTTGGTCTGAACTCTCTGTCCAGCCTCTCTCTTGCCAATCTATGGTTTACAACACAGTTGACTAATAAGGCTCACCTGATAACTGTGGTCCTCATATTCTTTTCCACATCCTCTTCCAGGTCTATGTCTACCTCTTTTTCTTCCTACTCCTCTTCCTCCGTGGGCTCCCCCTCTCATTCCCGCTCTACTCCTCTTCCTCCGTGGGCTCCCCCTCTCATTCCCGCTCTACCTCTCTTCCTCATACTGCATTGTTGTCTTCCATTTTTCGTTAAAGACAGGTCAACTCACCCATTGCTTTTTTATAGTGTTTATGGGTGATTGGTGTTTCCAATTAAGCATTCAAGTGTCTGTACACCTGACGAACATGTTTGCTCAATTGGTTCATAGGTGCAGTATTTTGGATGGCAGTGTCTTGAAATGGTAGAGCAGTGACATTATTTAAGATTTCTGTGTCTATTGTAGATAATTGTGTTTAGTGTTTTGCAAAGCACTATGTGGGGTGTTTTGCAAAATTTGTGAGGATGAGAATGCGTTTATAGTTTTGCAGATCTGGACTGAAAGTTTGCTCCTTGAGTGTCAAGTTTCACGAAGTGTTTGTTAATTTTTAATTTAATGTGCAAACAATTGTAAAAAACTGTAAGAATTCCTATATATTTCAATCTAGTTACTGCAGAAATGTATGACATTTTCCATCATTCTGTTTCAAATGTGTTGTTAACAGTTTTAAAAACTGTTTGTTAGCATTTCAAAATTTGCTGCAAATACAGTTACAGTTTTTTCTGTAACTTTGCTAACACACAAAATTGCTAACACACAAAATGCATAATTTGGCTCATTGTGTCAAAACTCAACACACAAGTATGCTTTTGTAGTTTTTAAACCGTTTTTATTCCCGTAATCAAGCCTCAGTGATACATTGTACAGGTAGTAAAACAACTCCCATTACAAGTCAGGGATCACTCCGTCGATTGGGGTCTGGCCACGTCACCTCGTCCACATCACAGGCGATGTTCTCCCTTGCCTGGCAACGGGAAAATATCGCAGAGCGTGGCGTATCCACCCGTGGATCGAGCCCATCTCGATGTCTTCGCTTGCCTCCTCCATTGCTCGCAGGAGTGAAAATAATTCCCCTATCAGGTTGAGGACCGGGAAATAAGGGGGCAGTGGAAACTGACATTATCCCAGACGATGTGTGCGGGAGTTTTGCTAATGTCATGTGTGTTTTAACTATTGAATGTACGTGCTGACTGCAGAGTGTTTCATCATTGGCCAAAGTGTGTAAAACATGCATGATGTGTGTAGTGTTTTACAGAATTGTTTACGGTGCCATGCCGACATTGTGTTTATTCATTTGGTGCCTGAGTGTACCAAATGCATGCAAACGTTACGGTTTCGACGCTTTGGTCTGAGCATTCACTTTTTGTGTTTTAACAATCAGAAAAAACTGTAGTTAAATTAACTACAGATTTAAACAGTCCAAAATTCATCCCATTGTAATTTTGTGTCTCTTAATTTGCCAGTGAAGCTGGTCACAGGTACGATGTAAAATAGAAGTATATCTGACAAGCATTATTTCCTTGTTCCCTAAGAACCCGTGGGAGAACTAATCAGGAAGGAATATCAGAGCTAATTAATCAGGCTAGAGATGGAAGCAGCTTTTTGGTTGTTCTGGTGATGGAGGAAAGAAAAGAAACACTATGTTTATTATTACACATTAATAATTAGCAATTTAACATGTTAGACCAGTCGGTCTCAACTCCCAGCCTGGGACTTAATACTACTGGCTTTCTATTGTATCTGGTAGTTAGATTAT
>JACXGM010015601.1:0-10564 GCA_016801145.1 Umbra pygmaea | reverse complement strand
TATCTTGTAGTTAGATTATAATATATTAGAGCAGTGGTTCTCAACTTCCAGCCTGGGACTTAATACTACTGGCTTTCTATTGTATCTTGTAGTTAGATCATAATATATTAGAGCAGTGGTTCTCAACTTCCAGCCTGGGACTTACAGTTTTTTCCAATTGGCTCATCTAACTGCCATGTCAAAACTGCCATTCTGCATTCAAAACTTAACACTCTGACTTCAAAAGGCCCTCTTCAGATCGATAGGGAACACACATGCACCTGAACAATGAACAGTCAAACAGACACAACACACTGTTCAACTTTACTCAAGACACTTCTGTCATTTGTAGTTTTTAAACCATTTTATTCTTGCAACCAAGCCTCAGTGATAAATTGTACACAATTCCCATTACAACTCAAGGATCACGCCGTCGATTGGGGTTGGGCCACATCACCTCGTCCACATCACAGGCAATGTTCTCCCTTGCAAGGCAACAGGGAAAATATTGCCGGGCGTGGCATATCCACCTGTGGATTGACCCCACCTCGATGTCTCTGCATAACTCCTCCATTGCTCGTAGGAGCGGCATGCGTGCATGTGTTAGGCGGTCATAGACCTTCCACCGCCATGCTGAAAAGAATTCCTCAATTGGGTTAAAGAACGGGGAATAAGGTGGCAGGTACAGCACTGTGAATTGGTTGTGGTTGGCAAACCAGTCTCGGACCAGAGCAGCCGGGTGGAAACGGACAATATCCCAGATGAAAACGAAAATGGGCTGCCCTGGTCCGTCCTATGTGACCGCTGCATGTAGTGCATGCAGAAATGTCAGTATGTGTGCAGTGTTGTAGGGACCCAGGGTGGCATGGTGATGGAGGACCCCCTGACCACTAATGGCGGCACACATGGTGATGTTGGCCCCACACTGCCTGGCGACGTTCTCGATGGCCCTTTGGCCGATGATGTTTCAGTCCCGATGTCTGGTTTTTACCAGTCTCTTCCTCTATCTCCTCTCCCTGTTCCCCCATCTCTTCCTCGTTCTCCTCTCTCTCTTCCCGTCTCTTCTTCGTCTTTTCCTTCCCCTTGGTCTTTCAGCCTCCATATTTGCAATTGTTTCACGACAGGTCCTTATACCGGGATTATATGTATATGACTTATTGGTGTTCAATATCCGGTTAAGTGTTTTACTGTGTGTGTGGGTGTGTTGCTACAGTTTTTCCCGATTGCTAAAACACTAAAAGTGAATGCTCAGACCAAAGCATCGAAACAGTAACGTTTGCATGCATTTGGTACACTCAGGCACCAAATGAATAAACACAATGTCGGCATGGCACAGTAAACAATTCTGTAACACACGGTGCAAAACACTACACACATGGTGCATGTGTTACACACATTGGCCAATGATGAAACACTCTGCAGTCAGCACGTCCATTCAATAGTTAAAACACACACGACATTAGCAACACCCCCACACACACAGTAAAACACTTAACCTGTAACTGAACACTAATCAGTCACTATACATATAATTCAGCCAAAAGCATTATTTAACACAATAAATATACTTACCAAACCTCCATCTCAGGCTGCTCTAGCTTTAGAACTTTGCTGTTCTTTTTGAAATAATTTGCTAGAAAAGACAGATGCCGTCCACCACTACTAGATATCTGCTGAACCAACAGTTACCCCTGTTCTCAAGCAATGCAACTTTGATGCCTCAGTCTTATCTACTTATCGATATTTCAAATCTACCTTTCATAGCAAAATTACTGGAAAGTACTGTTGCCTCCCAGCTTCAGTCTTTTCTAGTTGGAAATAATCTCTTTGATCCCTTTCAATCTGGTTGTTGCCCTCTTCATAGTACTGAAACTGCACTTGTCATGGTACTGAATGATTTGCTTCCTTCTGGTGACTGTAGTTCACTGTCTATACTCCTGCTGCTCGACCTCAGCTCTGCCTTTGATACAGTCTCCCATGAACTACTCATATCTTGCCTTTCGGATGTGGCTATTTCTGGTGCTGCTCTTTCTTGTTTTTTTCTTATCTCTTTGACAAACATTTCTACATTTTGGTACAAAATTTTCTTCCACTTACTGTCCCACTGAAGCAAGGTGTCCCCCAGGGATCCATTCTGGGGCCATCATTATTCATAATTTATATAATACATCTTGGTCATATTTTTTACTGTTGTGGTTTTAATTATAATTGTTATGCTGATGACATCCAATAATATACCATCTATACACCTGCTCTATCTGTTACAACAAACAAAATCTCTGCTTGTGTGCATGAAATAAAAGATTGGCCTCATTCAAATTTTCTAAAACTTAACATGGACAAAACTGAGTTTATTTTTACTGGACCTCCGTCACTCATTAGCAATACTCCTCCCTCTTATTCCAGGCTCATATTAATTCTGTCACTAAATCAGCATTCTTATATTCATGTTGCATTGCCCAGCTTCGTCCCTTCCTCAGTATCAAAGACGCAGAAACTGTCATCCATGCATTTGTCACATCACATCTTGATTACTGCAATGCCCTTTTTATTGTTCTATCTGCTATCTCCATTTCCAGATTGCAATACATTCAAAAGTCTGCTGCTAGAATACTAACTCACACCAAGCGTTCTGCCCATATCACCCGAATTTTGTACAATCTTCACTGGCTTCCCATAGCTTATCGTATTCAAAATCCTCCTGCTCACTTTTAAATCTCTGCACAGTTTGGTTCCCCCATCTCTGTAACCTACTCCACCCTTACACCCCAACTCGCTCTCTACGATCCTCTGACTCTTGCCTTCTCGTTGTCCCTCGGCATAACCTTGCTTCATTGGGTTATGCCCAAACTATGGAACACTCCTCGATCACTCTATGCTTAAAACTTAGTTATGTTCTGAATGTTACCATCCTTAAAGTTGTATTACATTTTGTTGTGTCTGTTTGTATTCTGCTGTATGCTGCCCTGTCTACATCGTCTCCCTTACTCTCATCTACCTACTGTTGTTTTGTTTGTTATCATGGTCGATTGTTATTGTTATTATTGTTGCTTGTTCATTGTAAAACATCCTTGAGCCCTGGAAAGTTGCTATATAAATAAATTGCATTATTATTATTATACAGCAGCTCTGTTAAGCACTCTAAGATACAACAGCCCTGTTAAGCACTCTAAGATACAACATCCCTTTTAAGCACTGTGAGATACAACAGCCCTGTTAAGCACTGTGAGATACAACAGCCCTGTTAAGCACTCTAAGATACAACAGCCCTTTAAGCACTCTACGATACAACAGCCCTGTTAAGCACTCTAAGTTACAACAGCCCTGTTAAGCACTCTAAGATACAACAGCCCTGTTAAGCACTCTAAGTTACAACATCCCTTTTAAGCACTCTGAGATACAACAGCCCCTTTAAGCATTCTGAGGTAGAACAGGCCAATGAAGGACTCTGATGTATATTAGCCCAGTTAAGCACACAGAGGTATACTGGCTGATCCAGATTCTATGTTGTCTGAGCCATGTATTGTTGTTTTTCATCATAAAATAGATTTCTGCTATTTTCCTGATACAATCTTTGCAGATATTGGGTCCTTCAATAAAGTAACTTAACACAAGTGGCTACTGCAGCAACTTTGCAGGATCTGCTTTAGGATCAGTTGTACGGAGGAGTTGGCCTCAAAAAATCTAGCTCTGATAACTGACCGGAAAACAATTCTCTGGAACACACTGTTTATTTACCTAATAATGTATTAACCTTTAATTTAAACTGTAAATTTCACTGAGACCAAGTTCTCTTTTACATACCTGCCCTGTATATGCATGAATGAATGAGTGAATTGAATGAATACATTTTTATTGAATGATCCATATCAACATAAACAAAGGAAAAAAACACACAGTTAACAGTAAAATATACATTTACCATAAGTCTAAAACGTATCAAAGCATCGAGTAGAGCTAGTTTTTAAACTATTCCATGGTAAATAAAGACTCTGAAATAAACTCTGAATAGACGAGTGGTTCCTCTAGAGTGGTCTTGAGAGAATGTTTTATAGGTGAAGCTTTTATATATTTAGGAACTGTCTGTATGAGAGCCTTATATACAAACATTAACGATTGTCTATCCATTGTAGAAGTCAACAAATCCCAACCAATCAAACTGTAGGTGACACAACAATGTTATCAACACCTGGAAGCTGTGTGATGAACTGCATCCAGGGGTTTCAATTCTGACACTGGTGCTCCATGTACAGTACTTCACATCTCCATGTACAGTACTTCACAGTAGTTTGCTGATATACAAGTAACCTGCCTAACTGTAATTATATGTAGAAATGAAAGACTATTTCTGTAAATGGAACCAACATTGACCTTAAGGTTTTTACCAGCTCAATTATGGGTTTTAAATGAAAGCAACAGTTTGAACAATATAGATGGAGCAGAAGAATATTGCGCTGTGTCATCAGCAGAGAAATGAAAACAACTATTTTCAACTTTGTAACAATTATAATTAATGAACAGGGTCAATAAAGTGATGAAAATTGAACCCTGTCGTACTCCTTTGAGTAATACAATACATTTTATATTTTAACAGTTACAATAGCATGGGTTTTATTGCTTTGGTAATTTTTAAACCATATGCAAATGTTATTAAAAGCAGGCAATGTTGGCCTAGTGGATAGCACTGTGGCCTCACAGCAAGAAGGCTCTGGATTCGAACTCTGGTCGTCCCGGGCCTTTCTGTGTGGATTTTGAATGTTCTCCATGTGTCTGCGTAGGTTTCCTCCGGGTGTTCCGGTTTCCCCCACCATCAAAAATGTTCAGGATAGGTTTGGGACTACAGATGGAAATTAGCATCTATGCTATAATCTGGCTCATTTACAGTCTGTACAGAAGTGTAAGATTGCCCATTATTGTGCACTGTCCCAAATAAATAAATAAACAATAAAACAAACAAACAATCCTCTATGACAATTAAAGATTCTTGTGACCAGACTGAGTGATCAACTGTCTTGAAAGCATTTGACAAATCTACAAACAAAGCACAGGTCAATCGCTTATTCCAAGGCCTTGACAATATCATTCACCACCAATGCAGTTGCTGTAATACAGTACATTGACAAAGTCTAAAGCCTGATTGATATCAGTTCGCAATTATCTGAAAAAAATTAACACAACTGTGGATTTACCAATAAGTATAATTTTGATATAGGGTAATAATTGTCATGGTCACAAGAATGTCCTCCCTGTGTAGTGGAAATATGCAGGCAGATTTCCAAAGGTTATAATGTAAATATGTATCAAAACTCCAGAGATGAGATAAGAAGTGCAGTTTTAACCACCAAAATGACCAGAAGCTGAAATGAAATTGAAAATGAAAGCATATACAGTACAATAGCATTATTATCAGCAACTGTCAATGTCACCCCCTCCTGGAGTGCTACGCCCCCTGCTGGAGCCCTTTAGTCAGTGTTCCCCTCATATCACTGTGTACGTAGAAAGATTAGCAGACTCATTTTTGCCTCATCACCATTCCACAGTTTGATTGCTTTAGTCTGACAGTGAAGCATACACACTTGTTTATGTTATGTTGTAGTTCTGTGTTTGTTAACCTTATTCAGTGTTTTGAACCATTGAGATCCTTTGGATTTCTATAAGACAAAAGTATTTTAGAAAAGCTTTCTCATTAAAAATCCTAATATTTAATTTGGTGATAACACACGGTTTGGATTCCGGCATCTCCGATGACAACAACAGGACTTCACTGTGATCGCTAACATGTAAAGTAGGAGTAACCTACTGCACATACCATATATTTATCAGGAACATGATTTGCAAGATATTTAATCAGAGTAATATTTACAGGTTATTTTAGGTTTGGCTGTGTTGGCTTAGTGATTAGCATGTAACACAGCGTTCGTGGTTTGACTGGTCTAGTCTGTTTTCCCAAGATGTCACTGCCTGTATACATGAACGGTACTGTCTTTTAAACTATATTTTTAATAAACTGTCTGTACACTTACAAAGTTCTCAATGCTTGTGTTTATATTCACATTAAAATCATCTATTGACACAATGATTCAGTTATATATGCTGACTTTAACCTCAGGATCTGCAGCCTTTTCCGGGTTTTGTGTGTGTATGCCTACGTAAGTGTGCGTGTTTGTGTGCAAATCTATATGTGTGCATGGTTGTGAAATAAATAAGGTACGACTTCATCACCTAACCAGGGAATACTCAGCCCTGTATACGTGTCAAGATCTCACTCTGTTTCATACTAGTGATGCCAGAGAGATTTCATTGGCATGCCATTTAAATTTAATGATGCTCTTACATTTTTCATGGGTGCAGAAAGATAGATAGGAATACTGATATTGTTATGCCAGATGCTTGCATGGGTGGATATGTAAAGCTTAACTGATATTTCTGGAAAATATACAACACCCTATCCTGCATTGCAGCAAAATGTGGTAATGATCTACAATATTCAACTAATTTCAATGGAAGGCCTCTGGAGGCTGTATGATCTATTAAGGAAACACATTTAATGAACTGAATTCACTCTACATGATTCACAAAGAGGGTATAATAACAATTAACATTTTCATGAGTTGTTTCGTTTTACATTAAATCAGAATATCTTGTGTTATTTCACTGTTTTTCTGTGTGGTAAAATACCTTGATTTTAGCATTCTGCTAGCCAAGTCAAGCTTAACTAAAGTGCACTCCTCATTTAGCACCGAAGTAATAATACATTAAAGACCCTTTGAAATGCATTCCCCAAAACATGCTGCTTGCCAAGAGAGTCATCTATAGCAGTTCTGCCAATTCTTGGCATGGCTGAGGGGTGAGTTAGAGACTTAAAAGAGGTAGAGAGAGAGAAGAGGGGGACATAGAGAGGTAGAAAAAGAGAGACATAGAGAGGAGAGAAGTAGAGAGAGAGAGAGAGAGAGAGAGAGAGAAGAAGGGAAGAGATAAGAGCTGCTAGCGGTCTGTCTGAGGGTTTGGCCCTTGCCTCCGTGGTCTGTAATAAGCTTTAGATTAAAAGGCCTTGGAATCATTCTGTTAATAAAAGCTAATTTGGTGCTCTTAAAGTCAAGAGAGGAGGTTGCTGCGGTTTGGTTTCTATGCTCTCTGTAATTTAAAACCCCTGTCAGTCGGCTGCAGAAAAATTTGACTTTCCCGTATTTTTCTATAATTATGGGATGGTAACAGAGCGATAACCCTTGACACCATGACCTGTTTTTTTGTTTTTATTTTCCGATTAAAAACAGCCTCGTCTCGACTTTCAGGGCTTTGTTTTGTCTATAAATATCTCATAACCATCATGTAGTTACTACCAACAGATTGTCACAGTTACTAGAGTACGTTGGTGGTATCTTCCTTCGAGGGCACTAGTACAGGGTTGTTCTGTTCGTTGTGCTCTCACGCCACAGCATTGTCGGAGAACAACGTTTAGTCAGCGATGCAATTCTGTTTCGCTTTGTGTCCTAACTGACACCTTATTCGATTACAGTGCACTACTTATGATTGAAAGTGGACAGGGCCTGAATAGGGTGTAGAATGTCATTTAGAAGTGGTTCAACTTGTTGGTCCTGGGGGCTTGGTTCCATTTGAATATTTCATCTTTCTCCTCCAAACAGCTTTCTCTCACATTTTACCTCTCTCTCTTCGTCTGACTTGATTTTTTTTCTCTCCTTCCACTCGTTTTTTTCACTCGTTTTTCATTCTTCTCTTTTCACCTCTCTCTCGTCATCTCTCTATCACTGTTTATAGTTTTCTTTCTCTCTCTGCTTCTCTCACTTTCTTCTCTATGTCTTTCTATGTTACACCTGTAGTTCTGTTGGACTCCTGATCAGTCACAACCTATGTTTTGGTGTGTTTGTGTTTTGAAATGTGTGTGTGTCTAACCTGAGACAACCCATCTACATTTTGTATATATCTTTTCAAATTGGTATGTTATTTTAGAAATGTTCCTATCTTCAAAAAATGACTTACACCATTATGGTCTGAAATCTAAGATGAAAATGTTTTCACATTTTATATTATGAAGTATCACAATCTAAATAACCAAATGTGCCGTGCAACTGCAAATCAACTCTGTTTACACATGAAAGGGAATGGAAAAATAAGTGCTACATGTGGTGCCGATATAGGGCTTCTCCATTTAAATCTTACTTCCATCAAAAACATAATTTTCTTTTTATAGTTTGGTTGATATTTTGACATTAACGTTAAAATAAAACAGAAATTTGGTATGCACATACACTCATTGGCCAATTCAGTATACCTAGTATCGGTTTGGCCCACTTTTCCCTTCAGAACTGCCTTCATTCTTCAAGACATTGATTCAACAAGGTGCTGGAAACATTCTTCAGAGATTTTGAGCCATATTGACATGGGTACACTGTGGTCATATAGGGGTGGACATGGTCAGCAACACATTTTTATTAATGTAAAGCACATTAAGCTGCATTCCTTGTATGAAAGGTGCTATATAAATAAATGTTTATTATATTATTATAATATTATACAATAATACAATACATGCTCAATTGGTACTAAGGGGCCCCAAGTGTGCCAAAAAATATTCCTCACACCATTACACCACCACCAACACCAGCCTGAACTGTCGATACAAGGCGGGATGAATTCATGCTTTTGTGTTGTTTTGGACAAAAATCTGACCCTACAATCTGATTTTCACTGCAGAAATCTAGACTCATCAGACCAGGCAATGTTGAATCCAGTCTTGTCCAATTGTGGTGGACCCATGCACATTTTATCCTCAGTTCCCTGTTCTTATCTGCTTCAAGGTTTGATGATGTATTGTTTGTTCAAATGCTCTGCTGCATATCTTGGTTTTAATGAATGTTTATTTAAGTAACTGTTGTCTTTCTATCAGTATGAACCAGTCTAGCCATCCTCCTCTGACCTCCACAATCAACAATTAATTTTCGCCCCGAGAACTGCCACTCAGTGGATAATTTCTCTTTTTCAGTTCATTCTCTGTGAACCCTTGATATGGTTGTGTGGGAAAATCCCAGTAGATCAGCACTTTCTGAAAAACTTAGACCAGTCCGTCTGGAAGCCAACAACCATGTCACATTCAATGTCACCTAAATCTCCTTTCTTCTTCATACTAATACTTGTTTTGAACTTCAGTAGATTGTCTTGACCCTGTCTACATGCCTAAATGCATTGACATGCTGCCACGTGATTGGCTGATTGGATATTTGTGTTAACAAGCAGTTGAACAGGTGTGCCTAATGAAGTGGCCGATGAGTGTATAGCTCATAATGGAAAGTTACATTTGTAGTCTTTTTGAAAGTTGTATGGCTTATAGAAGCAGGCACAAGGTTCAATGGAGACGTTAATTCATAAGGTAGCAGCGCAAAAGCACACAAGGAAACAAAAGAGCCCAATGCCATATATACAATGCAAATATCTTGTGCACATCACAGAAATAACACATGGAGACATAGGTTGGTGGAGTACATTTTGGGAAGTTCACAGTTTAAACCTAACTTACCTGGTAAACTATTACTAACCAATGACCATAACTAGTCATTTTTTACTTTTTGTTTTCATTTAATAGATTACTGGTTATTACAGTTTTTTCCGACTGCTTACACACAAAATCTTTTCATGTTAAAACCTCTCACTCAAAGTGTAAAACTACACAACAACTCTTCAAAACCATAAGCTATTTTTCAGCCTTTGACTTAGTTGTCAAGTGCATAAAACACTTTTTTCAAAAAACTACGCACAATTGACCTTTGGCTAAGCCCCACCCCCTTAGTTACTGTTGCTACGTCCGACAAACTTATCTGGGCTCTGGTTTGGTATGAACATGGCTTATGCGGTGACAGATCTTCCTGCTGAAATTTTATCAAACTTTTACAAAGCAGCAAATAAAGTGTCCGATAGAAGTAGGCAAAAGGGGCTGCAATATGCGTTCGAAGGAGGCTCTATTAAAGACATAGAGGTGAAACTCAAGGAACAACAAGGCATCCAAATAGAGGCAAAAGCATACCGGTCACCACCTTCAAAAAATGAACCACCGCCGCCCCGCATATCCTACTTATAAAGACGGAGGCTGGGACTAACAATATCAAGGAGCAACACTGTTCATGCAAAGCTGGGAAGGTCTCTATTCACTTGTATGATCGTTATTATAAAGCAAAAGGACTACACAAGTATAATGTTGTATTTATTAGCAGCGTATGCTAGCGTATCAACAACCGGTATGATAGGTAACGTTAGCTGACACTTGTCAGGATTTGACTTTGGTTTTGGGAAGGGAAAAAAACTGAGACCCCCCCTGACCTCTCTGGGAAACGCGTATCTGTGTTACAAATGCCCCAGGCACAACGTTTAACCATATTTCTGATCAAACTACGACAGTAATAGCCTGCCGAGACCAAAAATATGAGACGCCTATGTTAAAGTCAATGGAGCACTGTGAAAAAGTGTCAGACCTCTGTGGGAACGTTGTCTTCATACACTAACTCTATCAAAACACAACAAACCTGACTCAAAAGAACTTTGTCTTCATACACTAACTCTATCAAAACACAACAAA
>JACXGM010015600.1:0-21152 GCA_016801145.1 Umbra pygmaea | reverse complement strand
AATACAGGCACACACAAATACAGGCACACACAAATACATACATACATGCAGACTTATCTTGACACTGACTGCTTCAGACACCTTTTTTTTATTTTGCACTGCGTTTATTGTCTTCAACTTGCCCATTTGAGTTTTTCAAAATGTCTTCATGAGGTATCATATATCTCACAAGAAATACATTACTGGTACACTATACAATTATTTTGTTTATTGTATGAATGTTTATTTGTATTTATTCTAATATTGTCATGTTATTAGAAGCAAATAATCAGTTAGTGCCCCAGACAAATAGCTTTGACAGTTTAGTCAGGTGGCCTAAGACTTTCGTACTGTATTGTATATACCATATGTATGTGAGCTTGAGATATGACATCCTGACCTCATTTAGCATCGTTTTGTATAAACCATGTAGAGTGTGTTTGGCAGTTTTACCACAAGGCATCCTTTTAGAATAATAGACATTTATCAGACTGTATATACAATCCTGTTATTGTTTCCTATTGGGCTTTGTCTTTCCATGGCCTGATGTTTTAGTTTTGATTAAGGACTGAACCTGGTCGTCAATAGGGAAGAAGGGAGGCTATGTACTGTACTTTTCTCCAGACTACTGATGTATTAAGTCTAACTGAAAATAACCCATGGCAGTAGACCTTTTTTGAATTTGTTTAAAATTAAATTATGACCTGATTCCAAATGTCCAATGAGTCCAGATGAGTTAGTATTTACGTTGACTCCAACTGACCATGAATATCACCCTTAGATGAGTTACAGCTGTATATCCTTTCATTACAACTGACCAAAAATAGAACTCCAAGAAGAGTTAGAATTTACTTTTGTCTGTGCAAAAGTCTGAAGCACCCCGCATCTATCATCAATACCATCAGGGAGACGTAGGATCGGTCACAACTTACTAAAGACGCAAAACATACAGTCAAGTTCATAAAAGACTTCAGTGATAACAAGAACAAGGAGTTCTGCAACAGATGGTATAGCTTCCAAACAGCCCTAATCGTAACACCATAAAGGCTGTCTGTGTAACGTTAAAGGAGTGGAGACACACAGGTAGATAATTCAAAGAATGCTGTAGAATATATTTAATGTTCAGTAATTGCGAAATAGCAGAAAACATTGAGGCTATGAATGAGCCCAAAATAAAGACAGCCAAAATCAAAGGCTGAAACAGTACTGGGGGAAACAGAATGCTGTGTTTGGTACGTTGAGCACTGTTCCATTCGCTTCAGTCCCAAACATAACATGAGCCCATCTTCCCCAATTTAGATCAACACAGAGTACATCAAAGTAGCAGGATCAATGTAGCATACAGAGACAACAACAGACAACTAACGTAGGCAAATGGGGAGCATTTATACATGGGACTGATTACTACACGATAAACAGGTGCACAGGAGGGGGCGGTGGCTCAGTAGGC
Source organism: Umbra pygmaea (assembly GCA_016801145.1). Classification (NCBI taxonomy): domain Eukaryota; kingdom Metazoa; phylum Chordata; class Actinopteri; order Esociformes; family Umbridae; genus Umbra; species Umbra pygmaea. The sequence goes on along the minus strand of JACXGM010015600.1, from coordinate 19,723 downwards.
TGGTGACGTCAACCGGTGGAGCTACAGTAAAGGGAAGCGTTACAGTCTGGGATTACCTAGATAGCCAAAAGCTGTAGAAGAATTGTGACAAGTTCTCCAAGATGCTTGAAACAATCTACCAGAAAGTTTAAGATTACATGACCGAGTACCTAAAATAAATTTTTCAATTTAAAAGGGAAAGGGTCAGTCACACCAAGTATTGATATTTCTTTCTTTTTTTCACTGTTTACTGCGTTATAGTATTTGCTTTATATTTAGGAACTTATCATGCTGTTGTTTATGAAAGCATCTATAGTTTACACAACTTCTTTCACATGCGCCTAACACTTTAGCACAGTAAAGTACATTTAAATTTGTTTATTTTCAGAGCAAACAGCTAATGAGACCGATCTGTTGTACAACTTGTCCCGATGCGTGCCGATTAAACTGAAGCGACCAACTGCTATCTGACTCATTAAATAAAGGAACTTTTATCCATCATTTTACTGCCCTGTACAAAATCTAAATCGTGATTAAGGCCCTGCTTCATCACAGTGATTCCCAGTGGACACAGGACAGTCAATGTTGAGATGTGTTGTGCCTTTCAAAGCACATCCAGTTCTGTTCTGCTCCCTAGCTACTGCAAAGAATTGATGGAGTGCTGAAGCAAAGCGAACATGTTCCAATATGGACCAGTCAGACCCTGATGTGTCTGTGTTGGCTAATCTGACCAGTCAGACCCTGATGTGTCTGTGTTGGCTAATCTGACCAGTCAGACCCTGATGTGTCTGTGTTGGCTAATCTGCAGTGATGCAATAGTCAGTGTTTGAGCCTGACAATGAGTTCTTCGACTTTCCCCGGACCTCCAGCAAAAGGCAGCGCAAATTGGCATAGTGCTGCTGCCTGGGATTTGGGATAGATAAGTCGAATTATCTACCTTGCCACGTCGATCTCCAGCAACTCCTTGTGCGCAGACCGGACGCCTGTAAACTCAATCATGGGAGAATAGTTGGTGACTGTAATCCTCCCGTGCGTGATCTAACTAAAGGCTTCCATGTTGGATGAGCAGTGCGAAAAGAATCTGCGGCTGGGCGACTGTGGTTTGATGAACCGTGTGAGCAGTCCTTGCCATCCCACAGATCTATCCAAGCAGTTGCGGAGCTGTGGGAATTAGGAAAATGGGTAAAGAATATATATTATAATAATTTGCAGTGAGTTAACCTGTGTAATTCCCTTTAATTTAGTTTTTTGGATTGTATAAGAAAATCAAATAAGATATTTCATAGATATGTGCAATGGACATGGCACATTTAATAACAAAAATGGAAAAGTGATTTATTTTCCTATATCCAAAGTTCACTGTTGCAAGGCAGAAATGATGTGCTGGGGTTAGTACAAATCCTTTTCCCATCCCTCTATCATCCGTCCATACTTCTATATCTCCTTCTCTTCACTCCATCACCTGTCTGTTCCCCATCCGTCCAGGCCAGCGTCCTGCAGCCATTGTGTCTCCCATGGCAGGGACCACCAGGGATGTGGTGGAGACCTCTCTGGACATCGGTGGGTTCCCCGTCATCCTGAGTGACACCGCTGGGCTCAGAGATGCCCAAGACAGTGTGGAAAGAGAGGGGATCCGCAGGGCCCGCGAGAGGTACATATTTATCAATCACTTATCAATCGATACTTATTAATCATCATGTAACAAAACTAAACTTTTCATTTCATTCAGTGAAATAAACACCTGGAGAATTGTGCAAACCAAATGTGATGTGATGTACCAAATCTGTAAGAGTTTCAGGGAACACAATGTGTTTTGGACAGTGACACATCTGTTGTTTGTTTCTTGAAATTACACAAAAAATATCACTGGCGCTCATGTTGTGGCTGGTTGCCGACCCCCATTAGGGAGGACTGGGAGTATCTTCCTGTAAACTGGGACTTTGTGAAGAAGAAGCAAAATGTTCAACACATGAAAATCCTTAAAAACAAAGAAAGGAAGAAATAATTCAAGACTTGTCCGATGCATTTAAGTTGGGCCCCATTTCCAGTGAGGTCTGAAGTGCATACATTTGTCTCAAAGAGAAGGTATAGATATAAATAGTCCATGTAAACACACACGAGGGCAGACCGTGTTACAGTAGACTGCTACATTATCCAATTGCATAATAATATTGACCAAATAAAGGTTTGTGTAATGCTAACCATGTATAGGATTGCATAATATTAACCATGTAAAGGATAATAATATTGACCGTATATATTGGAGACAAACATGTTTTCTGTGATGAGATGAATACTTAACACATACCTGAGTTTTCCATCCTGGTTGCTGCTTCCATTGTTTACACCACGGAAGAATGGCAGCACTCGCATTCCTGTCGCCATGCTGACAAAGGACAGAGAGGGGAGAGTTGGCCCAGTAGGAAGTGCAGGCAGTTCTTGTGCTTCAGGGGATTTCTGTGTCTGTCAGGGATCTACGGCTGGTGACCTGTGGAGGGGCAGGAAGGAGGTGGTCAAAATAAGCATCCTGCTTCTGCTACTTGTCCCTGGGGTAGGAGGGCGCCCAGCGCAGAGACCCCTAGACTGCCTGCCTATGCTCTTCTGTCTCGACACGTATGGACAAATCATTCGGTATGATTCAGGACACGTATGTTCTGTTTTGTTTCATTCAGGGTGGAGCAGGCCGACCTGACCCTAGTGGTCGTGGATTCTAACCAGCTCCCCCCAGACCCCCGAAATGCACCAGCTTTCCTCCAGGAACACCTGAGCACAGTGCTGCCCCGACCCAGCCTGGAGCACCCTGAGGCAGGCACGGAGGCGGCCTCTGACAGGATCCTGCTGGTGCTCAACAAGAGTGACCTGGTAGCTGGGGGGAAGCAGGAGAGGATAGAGAGAGAGCTGGCGGGGTGTCCGGCTGTCCCTCCTGCATGTTTTCTGTCCTGCAACACCTTCACTGGCCTGGGTGCCTTCCTGGCCGTGCTGCAGAGCAGGGTCAACACTCTGTGAGTACGGACATCATGCTGGCCTGTGGGACGGGTTCTGCATGGTTCCTAACCTGGACAAAGTCTCAAGATGATCAATATATTGTGCAATTCACTTGAAATAACACTTAGGTTGCATTTTGTTTAAGTTAAAGATGATTATATTGCAGGAAAGGTTCTTGGTTGAAATAATGCATCTTGAGTCAGGTAGCGGGTTGATCATAGGATGTATAATGAAGTACTTCTCGTCCTGGAACAGGGATCACAGCAACTAGGTAACAAGTTGTGTAGCGGAGAATGCCCCGAATAACAATATGAGCTAACTTATAAATCCTTAGGGACTATTCATGACATCTAGCACCTTCGAGAACACCACTTCAGACCTGTGCTCTTTGGTCGCGTGATATAAGATAATCTAGAATCTTCTTTTCCCCATGACCCTGAATGATGTGCAGGACTCATGTTACTCTAGACAATTGTTCATCTTCTTGCTGGGAGAAGCATACTCATATACACTGTTTAATGTTATAATAGTTATAATATTAGAAAAGATCTGTTTTTTACCACAGTCTAACATATACATATAGAAGAGCTATAAGCCATTCCAAATATAAAGCTACCTGCTCTCTCTCTCTACTTATGAGCACAATGATGGCCTTGACTACTCTCTCAGCAGGAGACAGTGCTGACTCATTCTCAGGCCTCATAATATACAGTGAGCTACAGGCCTCATAATATACAGTGAGCTACAGGCCTCATAATATACAGTGAGCTACAGGCCTCATAATATACAGTGAGCTACAGGCCTCATAATATACAGTGAGCTACAGGCCTCATAATATACAGGGAGCTACAGGCCTCATAGTATACAGTGAGCTACAGGCCTCATAATATACAGTGAGCTACAAGCCTCATAATATCCAGTGAGCTACAGACCTCATAATATCCAGTGAGCTACAGACCTCATAACATACAGTGAGCTACAGGCCTCAGAGTTAGAGATAACCACAGTCTTCTGTCTCTCTACACAATTTTAACATTCTAAAAGTACTGTTTTAAAAAATAGAATACAGAATTACTCCTCAGCACAACAATATATATCATGAGGCTCCCAAAACAGAAAAGATAATAGCAGCATTCAGACCACATTATTTTGACTTGTCATAACATGTTTATTCCATCTTATCTCTTCATATACACTACATACTGTACGTTCGTCATCAAACGTTTTTTCCATCTTATCTCTTCCTACAGTGTACGCTACATTCATGAGTTCTAAATTGTTTATTCCATCTTCTCCTTCCAGGTGTGGTGATCCTCTGAGCGGCGCTCCCACTCTGACCCAGGCCCGTCACAGGGCACACCTCCAACACAGTGTTCAGGCCCTGAGCCAGTACCACCAGTACAGAACCCAGGACCTGGCCCTGGCTGCAGAGGGAATCCGCCTCGCCCTAACCCACATCGGACGCATCACTGGACGGGTTGGGGCCGAGGAGATTCTGGACATCATATTCAGAGACTTTTGTATAGGCAAATAAATGGTTGAACTTTAATGTCTCACACATCTAATGAACAATTCACACCATCACACGGCATACTGTACTAAGAATTTCTACTGATTTCAACTGCACATCTAGCAGTAGGCAAAGCTCTAACTTCTGTACTTAATTGTTTCTCCTGATGGTTTAAAATGGTGCATTTTAAGCCATGTTTGAGAGCGAAGAAGTGGAATCAGCAGATCAGCAGTGACTTCGAGTCATCAGCACTCTGTTCTCTGGGAAAGGGACAGTTGGGTAGGCAGTTATATCTGCGCCTTTTGTTCCCCTGTCAATCTGGCCTTGATTAAATATTTGCTTCCCGTTGAACCCATCACCTCTCTTCCTGGGTTTACACCTTCTCACTCAGCGCTCTGACGACATGCGCTTGGCTCTGCTCCATGCCCATACCTCCTCTCCATCTCTTTGCCTGCAATTCTTTAATCACCAGGCTGATTAATGGATGCCAGAGGAGCTTTGTCTAAATATTGGAACTGGAAGAATTGACCCAGGCCAGTCATACAAATCAATTGCAGAGTTTGTGACAGTGCTCTTAGTGTCTCAGCAGTTGTGCTTTTTGGCATTCAGGCAGACCTTGAAGTTTGCTCCAGTAGCTGTGGGATGTGGTGCGTCGATTCACTGCTGATTCTATATACAGCTGTGCAATGTTCACTAGAACAAAATGGGGTATAAAAGGAAGTCTACATGTATGGATGGCATTGGGCCATATGTTGGATAATAATCTTTTGTTGTTGTTATTATGTTTTGATTTCCAGGAAAAGGCTTCCTTACTTCTTGGGCTCAGGGCTGTTGATGCCCCGAATTCTCAGAAAATAAATTACCAGTTAGGATTGTATTTTATTAAGTAGCTCTAGATCTGAAATAACATATGGCATTTTACTTTGTGATTATCAAGACAAATTACTGTTGTGTGTACGTGCTTGCACATCTGTGTAAATGCATGTTTTCTACGGAATGGTGCAACAGTATAATTGGGAGCACTGGGGTTAACATTTACAGATCCGTTCTGTGTTCCTGGTCTGGGGACTCGGTAAGAAGTATTGTGTGTGTTAGTGAGTGACCAGACAGAGCTTTAACAAAGGATTTCCACACAACACCTGTAGTTTTGGCATTGATCATCATCATATGCAGGCAGAAAGGAAACTTATTACTGAACAATCACCTTTTTTTCTATTTTGCTCTTCCAACGGTGGCCAAATATTATTATGCTATATATTGAAATGACCACAACCCAACTCATGAGACTGTGCTACATACTCTACATTTAAAATCATCAGTGATAAACTAGTTTGGTAGTACACAAAAACATATCTATGGAGAAAAACACTTACCTGCATTGTATTTTATGGAGTAGCTTATATTCACTTTTCTTATTTCCAATCAGGCTGTTTCCAATTGGTAACTACTGCCTAATGCCAAGGTTTATCAGAGCAACTCCCAGCTAAGTTTGTTTTCAGATGTTTCCTCTGCAGCTAGAGAGACTTGTTAGGATCAGAGTGTGAGGATGTGATGAATGTTGTGAATAGACACTGCGTAAACATTGCTGTGGCAATTTGAATTAATCTTCCGAATTCTAAAACATTAAAGAGTTCTATGAGGGGGTCATAGGTTTTTAATCAGTACCTGAAACTGGTCTTTTAATAAATACAGGTGCTGAGTATATATGCAGGTTTGATTACATGGAGCCCTAAAATCATATAGATTGGTTTATATTAATAGAATATATTTGGAACTTTAAATACTGCTTAAAATATTGTAAATGTGATGTTTCAATCATTTTGGCCATTGTGGAATTTAGGATGACATACTGTACTGTAATTAGCTTGGATTTTGTAATAGAATCTGAACTGAATTCACTGCTGAACCCTCTTAAAGAATTTAAAAAGGGTTCTGCATTTGTCCCCATAGGGGAAGCCTTTTAATGGTTCCAAGAAGAACCGTTTTTGGTTACATATACAACCGTATAGGAACATATAGAACCTTTTCCATTGAGGATTCTAAATGGATTCCAAAATGGTTATATATGTACCAAAAAGGGTTTTTACTAGTACCCATAAAACAAACACTTTTTGTACTCTTTTTTTATTTAAGAGTGCAGCTAAAGTTGTGGTTGGGATTGTTTTTTGTGACATGACGTGACCCCAGACTAAGATGTACTGTATACAGTAGTACAGATGAGCATACTCTGCATATCCATCAAGCCACTTCACCTTTGTCACACTGGGTGTGGCAGTGTTAACAATTTGTCTATGTGGAGCTATTATCAAACTTCACATACATAATAAATGCATACAAATATTGATTCATGGACATTTTGAGCAGGCAGCCTGTGGAAAAGGTTAACACTCAGTAATAACAGGTTACACATGACCCAACATTTTCCTATATAATTTCATTAGTATTAAAAGATGTTAATATCTAATGTTTTTTTTTTTTTAATTCCACAAAGGATAAAACATTTGTGGAAATGATCAGTTTATTATTTTCAATGTTTATAACAAAGATCACTGGCATTTATATACAAAAAATACTAACACATTTGAAATTCAAAATATTTCATAAATAAGAATAAGTGTTAGCAAAGGAAAACCTCAAAAAACACACTGATAGAAATGCATGTTAATACAAATTACTTACATCACATTCACTTCATTTAATTAATCACTTTATTTAATTACTTTATTGTACAGAACTATTTTCTCTTTCAGTGACCAGCTTACAAAACCACACGTCTGCCATCTGAAAAATGCATTTTGAAACTTATAATTATTTCCTGCACTATGCAGTGCATATTTTGCAGTTTAAACAATAATTTCTGTGAAATTATGACGAGTTGTGCTTCCACAGTTTTTGTCAATAGGCACACGCTGGAACGTCTTTAATATAATTTATGCATTTTAAGCTATGGTGCTATGGTGTGTAACAAAGCACTGCGTAGTAGGGTATCATTATTTCATATACATATTTTTTCCAGATTTTTAAAATACCAATAATTACAGTTTTTACAGCGTTTGTAAGCCGGTCACATAAAAGAGAAATTAGTTATTTAATCCTGACTATGGGTTCTCTGTGCATGATCCACCTAAAGGCTACTGTGTTGGATGAACAGTGCGAAAACAATCAGCGGCTGGGTGACATGTGGTTGGATGAACCATGTAAGCGCCCCTCACCATCCAACATATCTATCCAAAGAGGTTAGAGGGAATTTGGATGGGAGGAAAATGGGAAAAAATTAAATAAAATACTTCTGTTATTACAGCCTAAAGTTCTACAAATACATAACATTTATTTTAACCTGAGCATAACGTCAAAACAGAACACAAAGGCTTTTTAAAGTACTTCATAGCCTAAACTCGACACCAAAATACAATGTAGATTAATTTATATTAAACCCATTATATAAATTTACTCAAACAGGCAGACAATTTTATGTATCAGAATTTGCATAATATATACATGATGTTGTCTGGACATATAATGTACTGTATAGTGTCTGTATTATTTACACATGAAAATGAACACAATCAGGATCACCAACTGACCCTTCAAAGGCACGACACTGAATCCTCTCTGAAACATCAGAAACAAGTCCTTGGTATCCTCACTCAGCCAGGGTGCAGGTAAACTCCACACATTAAGGGGTTATTTTCCTCACATCTCAACTCACCTGTAGGAGCAAACGTGGATCAGCAACATGCTTTGATTTAATAAAAGCATAATGAAACCAGCATACTTTTTGGTCATTCTGTGTCAGCACAACGGGCAGCGAGGATAGAACCTGCAGTAAATGGAGAGGGGATGGAACCTGCAGTGGATGGACAGGGGATGGAACCTGTAGTGGATGGACAGGGGATGGAACCTGCAGTAGATGGACAGGGGATGGAACCTGCAGTGAATGGACAGGGGATGGAACCTGTAGTGGATGGACAGGGGATGGACCCTACAGTAGTCGGACAGGGGATGGAACCTGCAGTAGATGGAAGGGGGATGGAACCTGTAGTGGATGGACAGGGGATGGAACCTGTAGTGGATGGACAGGGGATGGAACCTGTAGTGGATGGACAGGGGATGGAACCTGTAGTGGATGGACAGGGGATGGAACCTGTAGTGGATGGATAGGGGATGGACCCAAGGCCTGTGTGAGCGTAACTAAAACCAAGACAAACAACACATTTGTGAGTAGGTATATCAATTTCTAAAAATGTGAAGCTGCCTTCCATACAGATGATCTGACTGGTGAGCATGGCTGTGAACCTTCATTGCTTTGTGTCTGCCAACACAAGCTGGACTTAGAGACCATATGTGAGGTCATAACCTAAACCTGGGATATGATCTAGCAACCAATCGCTCATTGGTCTTGTACTCTAACCTTTAGAACATCATACTGACTTGAGTGGCTCAAAGCTGATTATGCTTTGAATTAACACTATGGGACTCAACGTGAAAAAGGGCTTTATACAATTCGCATGGCTAAATTGTTACAGATTGTCTGTGATAGAAATGTCCAATTCCTTTAAATGTAGGTCACGCTGTAATGCTAAACATCTGCAATAGAGCTCTAGTAGAGCCCTAAGAGTCAGTAATTTCTCTGTACCTGGAGGGGTTGACTGATGCCCGCTGGTCCAACAGATAGTGCCCGTTTCTCAGGTGCCAACATTCCAGCAGGCTTTGGGCCGCCGGGCTGCTACAATACAGACATTAAGACAAAGTTTACATCCTCCTGCTCCCAAATGTGTTATGCACTTACAACTGTACCTTATTACATTGAGCTCACAAAAAAGCACACAGGCACAAAAAACAGACAAACTCAGCGACAGTAAATTGTTGAATCGGCATGGGCCTCCCAAGGCTATGACAAACCATTTATCAAGCTATACTTTCTCCTCTTGTATGGTTTCCATCTAGTCTGTCTGTCCCTTTGGGCCCCAGTCACCCTTAAAATGCTGACTCTTCCTTTATCCCTCACTATGCATCTTGACAATATTATCAATGGTCACAAATGATACTCGTCTAACAGTGGTAGGGTCAGTGTTTGGTTGATTACTTTGTTCCACTGCTTCAGCATAGTTGTAATGTGCTAGCTATGTAAAATATTGCAAAGAAATACTCTAGTCTCAATGGAAAGATGCTGATGCTAGTGTACTTCAAGTTGTAACAACTTCAGTTTGCTCTAGTTATACAGTAGCAACATGGATCTGCTCATTATCTAAACGGAAGTTATCTATAGTCAGCAGAGGCAAGTGAAACAAGCTGGAAGGGCTCATATTAATGCCTGGAGTAGAGTAAATGGAATGGTAACTCACACTGGGTTTAATGTGTTTAACTCCATTCCATTTACACTAGTCCAGCCATTGATATGAGCCCATCATCCTCAATTATGTTTCACCTGTCTCTGCTGGTTCATACAGGTTTAATGGCAGCTCTCTCTGCTCTTACCTTAGAGTTACAATGGGATGCAGCGGAGGTTAGAGACTGGACCTTTTCATTGAGGGTTTTGAGCTCGGCCTCCCTCAGAGCCAGTCTCTCTCCCTGCAGGGTCTTCTCATCTCTCAGCCGGTTCTGCTCTTTTAACAATGTCTCCACCTGCTTGTCATGGTTCTGCTGCCTCTCTTGGAGCAGCCTGCTGGCCTCTGCCGCTGTCACGCTGCGGTTGTGACGACAATGCTGCAGGTCTAGCGTTAGATAGCTGGTCTGGACCTCCAGGAGACTGGATTTGGACTGAATGTCAGCCACCTGGATGAAGAACATTCCAGTTGTTTAATTGAGCTTGTGTACAGCAGAGGTTCTCCAACATCTCCTGGGGACCCACAGCTATGCCATGTAACAGATGTTAACACACTTCAGCTAACACACCTGAATCAACTTGTCAACTAATCATCAAGCCCTTACCTGCTTGAATCAGGTGAGCTAGGTAAGGGTAACAATAAACTATGAGACGCTGGGGGTCTCCAGGAGAGGGTGAGTATGACTAGTCTACAGGGTTGGCTATATGATTCTAAAACGCTCTATACACATCAATGGAGGCCGGTAAATATTTAAATGAAGAGGATGTGATCATATTAATGGTTGAAAAATAGTAAATGGAATGGTATCTCACATTGGGTTAAAGTTGTTTAACTAGTTTCTCTTTACTCCTGTTCAGATATTAATATGAGCCCAAACTTCTCAGTTAGGGTTCACTGGCCTCCACTGATACTCATATATTTTATTGATTAATTAATCAATCAAACAGAAGCCTATGCATTTTGTTTCTTAAATTTTGATGTGAACTAAGTTAACATATGGAGCCAAAATCAGTGGTCCATAGGTTTTTTCCTTTGTGATGATGTAATCTACTTAAATGTAGCACAAAATTTGGAGAATAAAAAATGTTTATCTTTTCCTAAACTTTTTATACCAACAAAACACTGAAAATCTGGCATTCTATACAATGCAATACATTAATGTCTTTATGGATGGATTTCACGAGATTCTGATTGAAAAAAAAGGTTGCTACTGAAAACTCGAGCAAACTATAATAAAATGTGTTGTCAAGCCACCTCGCTTGTGAAAAAAACAACTGAAGCTATATTAAACACAGGTTTTCAATGTATTTCTATATACATATTTAGTCTGGGATCTAGTGACCTTGGTTCCCACATTGTCCAGGTATCTCTGGAACTTGTCCTCCACCTCTTTAGACAGGCTGGAGCAGTTGGTCCTGATGTTGTCCATATACTCTGACTGCTTCTCACAGGTCAGGTGAAATGTCGTGGAGTGGGGAAACAGTTTCTCAATGCGTAGCAGGAAGTTACTGGTGACTGTCTGGATACCCTCCAGAGATTTGGCAAAGTCCTCTTTACACTTTTTAGCGTAGAGGGTGAGCTGTTCCTTCAGGTTGGCATTCTCTCTGCGTAGATTGATAGTCTCTAGGTGGTGTGCGTCACGGTCCCTGATGGCATTGTCCCTTTCCATACGGATGTAGTACGTAGTCTGGGTGAAGTTGGCTTCAATCAGTTTGAACAAAGCAGCCTGATGGGCGTTCACACTCTGAAGGGATTTTACCTCATCTGAAAGGAAAATATATGACGTTAGATATTTTTATTGTTACATTGACATTTTGGCACATTATACCATTGCAAAACTATCTCAGTATTACAATTGAAAAGTAGACCTAAGTCTTGAATGGTAAGGGGCTTGGGTAACATACTGTTAGGACTAACAACAGGAGTTTGAACAGGAGCAGGTGGACACTTCATAGGAGGAATACTACGACTCTGACTCTGCAATCTCTGCTTGTCTTCATATTCTTTCTGTGGAAAAATTTAAATGTGAAAATGTCAGGTTTTTCCAGTTTCCAATTAATGAAAAATATCATGGATTAAATCACATTTCATAATCTACCAATGCAGGAACATAAACAGAAAAGTTCCCTTGATGTACTGTTTTCAGCTATTACTAAATAAATATTTGTGCTCCCAATTGTTTTTTATTTGAACAGCGCCATACAAACAAGCAAGGTTATTCTTGTATGATTTTGTTAAGCTTTCCAATCAACTAATTATGTTGAAATAATTTTTTTATTTTTTATTTTATTAAGTCTGAGATAACAAACGTTTTATCGTTTAAACAAAAATGCTCATCATATTCATTGTTTTAAAGATGATTGGTTAAAACAAAATCCCTAAAATTGGACACCAGATCTATTTTACGGCGTATTTAAGCAGATGCTTTTATCATGAACTGAATCTGTGACTTTAAAGGTGCATACGGAAATTGTTGGTATTTTACATCAGTGCTGACTACACCATCAAATAGCTATACCCAGTACCAGCAATCTAATTAAATAATACTCTATCCCATAGCCTGGGCCTAGGTCTCGAACATTTTCAGATATACGAGCTACTTTAAATGAATGCAAGCTTATTTTTGCTTTGAAATGCTCAAATGGCTAATACAATTCAGTAAAGTATGCTGAACAACATCTTCACATCTATTCACAAACTATGTTTTCTATCAGTATTTTTCCAGGTTTATTCGACTAATAATTTATCCAAATTATGTACAATTTCCATTTAGTGTAGCGGGTAAGATTATACATCGAGGTAATATTTATTGCGGAGTGCTCACATGAAAAGCAGGTTGACTCCATCAGCTGATGATCAAACGCGCGCAGCCCAAACAGCGCAAGCTGTAACACGATTTTGCCATAAATAATTTTAGGTTTTCTGCCAAAGAGCGGTTGGTTACTTTAAATGTTTTGTCGAGAAAACTGCAAAAACTTTTGAGATTTGTTTATTCCAAGTAAATATTTAAAGTTTGTTTTATGAAGTGTTCCTGATATTGTGCACGTCGAGGGCGTGTGTGTCCGTCAATTCAACACAAAGAATGTCTCCATGCGTTTTTGTCTTGGCAAGGTAGAATAGCTAATATTTTCAAGTATGTGTGCAACGTTGCACAGTCCTTATTTAGACATGTTTTAAAATCAAGCATAAACATTCTGAGTCAGGGAGGATAACCGCTGTAGCTACCGGAGCAGACAACCGAGACCGAGGCGATCCCATAGCTGGATGCGCGATCAATCTGTCAAGAAAATGAAGCCTTCTCTCCTGATACGGTCTATGCTTCTCTCACAAATTCAAGCTTCTGTAGGTCCTACAGTGGCTGTACTATTATCATAAAAAACTATATATTCTGACTAGTGGAAGGTGGTTCGCACCATTTATTTTTCAAAATTAAAAAGAAAAAAAATTCAGAGGACATAAGCTTCATGACTATATAAAATATATGACCTATTCTCACTTGGAGATAGGTGGAGAACAAAGCAAACATTTTTTTATTTTCAAAACGTTTCCAAACATTTTAGGAGAAAACATTCAAGCTTCACCTGCAGTCATATGTTCTATAAATTCGCGGCCATACATTTATCTTATGAGAGTGAACTTTGATGTACTTGAAGAGCTCTGCATATCCAGAGTGACATAATGCCCAGTGCTAAGATTTTCATATGGTCCCTTCGTGCCAATCAAAACCAACACTGTTGTTTCTAGTTAACCTAGTTTCTCCACCAAATGAGCTACACAAAATTATCAACACATCTGGCTGAGAATAATGTAAACATGCAGAACATGACTAATAGTCGGGTCTCTATTGACATCACATAACAACCCTATCTCCTTACCAATTTCCTCAGTTTTGCCAGGTCTCCCTCCAGGGCAGTCTTCTCGGCGGTTCTGGCTGCTAGCGCAGCTCCCAGGTCAGCCTTCTCCTTTCTCAGGTTGATGTTGTTTTCACTGATCCTGTTCATGCTCTGCTCCATTTCCTCCACCCTCTTCTCCTCAGCAGACTTCTCTGGCTGACCGTAGACCAGGAACAGCACCAGACTCACAATAATGAGAGACTGGATCAGAGAGGAGAAGAAAAATAAGATTCTCATGTAGTAGCCACAGCTCTTTCCCTTGGGCTTGTGGATATCCCTGGCCTCGAGGCCGAACTTGGTCCGAGAGTACGTTTTGCTGCTGTACATCTCTGCTGGATGCAATAGTGGTCAGGATTAGAATATTAGCACGGATATAGGGGTTTCTAAACAGTGCCCTTATGTGTGGTGAATTTCTCCTTCAAAAGCAAAATAGATACTTTCTTGAAAGTGCTGAAGCTTTAAAATATGTTAGAACTATATTTGACCAAATATAAAAAATAATAACAAAACAAAAAAAAAGAAATAAATGTTCTCAGCCAACACTGTTAATTCCAGTAGCAGTCCGACTAACCTAGGGTCAGAGATGTCCTGTATAGATGTATAGGTTGAACGTGAGGGCCATGTTTTTAAATGCTGAGGCGCACTTCCTATGCTGTGACTCTTTCCTGGCCCTCCTCTGGCCCCTAGGCAGCCCACTCCAGACAGCCTACCGCTCCAGGGGTTATAATAACTTCACGCTGCAAGGACGTCTGGGCTGGCAAAGCAATGTCAGAGCTGTTTAGCTTTGCTCCAACTGTTTGGACCAGCCTTCATTTGGAACAATTGTAAGGGCCAGCTTTCAGGGAGAACAACTGTCAGTGACAGCTTTTACAGTAAACATCTCAAAAACATTGAAATCAAACTAAAATCTACCACTACTTTGTCATGTTTAATTCCTTCTGATCCTGCCTTGTCAGCAGCTCCGGAACTCCTTAGACAGGAGGTATGGGATGGTGAAGGGCGCTCACATGGTTCCTCTAACCACATGTCACAGAGCCATCTGATCACACTGCTTGTCCAACATGGAAGCCATTAGTCAGCACATGCACAGGAGGATTACACATTCACCAAATATACTTCCGCTATTGAACTCACAGGTGCCCAATATGCACATATTGAGTCACTGGTGAATTAAATGGCAAGGTAGGTTAAGCCAACTTATCTATTCCATTATCCCGCACTGCACTATGTCACTTTGAACTGCCTCACACAAGGGCGGTCGAAAAGGCAGTGCTCAGGATTGATCCTTTACCACCGTAACATAGCTGTCCTGGAAATCAGTGACATAGCTCAATACGCCCTGGGGAGCCCTATTCTTAAATCTCTTTCACAAATTATTTTGTACCATGCTAAATCAAATGAATAAGCATACAGTATCTGATATTATCAGTGGTGACTGGTAAAACTTAATTGAGGAGGATGGGCACATTAAGGGTTGAAATGGAGAAAATGGAATGGAAATTCACACTGGGTTTTATGTGTTTAATTCCATTCCATTTACTCCAGTCCAGACAATAATATGAGACCATCCTCTTTAATTTAGTTTCACTGGCCTCCACTTGATATTAGTGTTGGCACAAGAAACAGAATTAGGGAAAAAACTAACTGATGAGTTCAATTATAAAATACTGTCTGAACCTGAAATCAAAGAAAAACAGATTGCAGTGAAACAGATAGACCATCTAAATTCCTCATCACAAAACATTCATAAATGAATTGACAAACTCATACACATGCTATTTCCTGTGGCCCAGGCAGCCCAGAAACACAGACAGGATCAACTATGGTAAGGTGGTGAACAGAACAACAATAGGAAGCTGTCATTCTCTGGGACCAGAGAATAACAATTATTCCCCACTGTGCTGCACGGGCCATGGACATGTTTGATCTCCCACAGAGTTGTTTGTGGTGATGACGTCCAACTCAGGATTCTGCGCTGGTGTCCAGGAGGGGTGTGAGATTGGAAGAATACACAGAACCAGAGGTTTTCCTGCCCTGCATTGTTTTCCTGACAACCTGTCCTCACCGGAAAACCTAATTTATAGACTGTAAATAAGTAAGGGTAATTGTCAAGAGTGCAGAAGCTTGGGATAAACTTCAACAAAAACAGGAAATTATTCCCTTCTAACTATGACAGAGATTCAGAGCCTTAGAGAATTATTATGCGGAAATCTAATGGCGATATGCAACAATTTCAATGATATCACTGATTTACATTTGATATAATATGTAAATATGTATAATATGTAAAATATTTACATATGTATAATATGTAAATAATATGTAAATCCTACACTCACTAGGATAATTTATGGATTTCACATGAATAGGATTGTTCACGCCTCAGAAGGGAATGTGAGCGGATACACTGACTCTGTTACCAGTTTTATTAACAAATGCGCAGAAGACATTATTCAGTCAGTCACAAATAAAACAGAGACTAACACAAAAACATGCACAATACCAGTTTTGCTTACTCAAATATGTTCTGAGGGCAGAAGGGTTATGATGGTTCATTCTAATACCCAATCAAAATGGAGAAGGAGTTCATGAACCTTTCACTACTGGAGTTGACAACAAATGGAAATGTTATCTGAACTAGCATCTGACTAGTAACAATAAGGTTGCCAGATCAAATCCCAAGCTAGCAAATGGAAAATGTTACAGATTTTTGTCCATGACCATAGCAGTTAAATCCTTATTTATTTATTTTTATTAAATTAGCTCACCTTGTATAACTGGCTACATATTAGCTGCTTATTTTAGGGTTAGGTTAGGGTTAGGTTAGGATCAGGGATGTCACTAGAGATTTATAGATAGGGGGCTAAGCCTCTATTCACTCTCTCTCAGCCTCTCCTTTTGCATGACCCTTACAACCATTTGGTTGATAAAAACATTTATTTGAATCCCTGAAGCCTATACGTCAGTCTTGGTAAATCACTCAATGCATGAGCATGTTAGGCCTATGTCATAAAAAGCAGCCCAAAAAACCTTAAACAACTTCCAGTTTCTTTCTAGTTGACCACTAACCTCCATCATACCAGCACCCTCAGCCCTGTCAGCCTCCAGCTTCGTTCTCTCATTTTTGCATATTTTTTACAAGTTAACGTTATTAAACTCAAATTTACAACAACTCAAGCCTTAATGTGTGATCAATCCATTAAAAATATGTATCTGTCTGTTTGAAATAGTAAACTCCTTGATTTTTACCTGACTGAACTTCAGCATAGCTGTCAGTACCACCTCTCTTGAAGAACTTTCTTATATCCATAGCTACAGTTCAGTATAGCTCCAGGTTTAGAAATGAATGGATATACAATTGCATTATGGTCATCATGAATATTATGGTTTAAAAAACATGAACTGTTTAGAAACAATCATCTATGGCTACTTTGATGTGATTTTTTGTTTGAGATATCAATAATGTAATTTCTGTCTTAAAGCTGCATTGTGTAAGATCTGCTCCCATCTACTGGTGAAAATGTATATGACAAGCAACTGAAGCCCCTCACGTTATTATACCAGCAACGTAACCCTGGATACAACATTAACGCTTGTTTTGATTCATTGCAATAATCATTGTTAATTCACTACACAGCCCGTGAATTATAACCAAACGCAATTGTATTGTGTGTAAAGAAACAATAAGAACATGTGATAGCAAAAATAATAATTTAACGTGTTTTATTAATAAAAGTAACAAATATGTTTTACAAACAATGTCATTGAATATATTGTCAGTGTCTCATGTGAAAACACGATTACATTTGAAAAACATTCACTAGAGTCTGTTTTATTCAAACAGAATACTAATTTTAGCAAAACATGAACATGGACACTACCTATGCAATGAATAAACAATGATTATTGCAATGAACCACAAGCGCTATTATTCTGAAATGAAAAATCCCAGTTTGTGTTGCCAGGTGAATGTTCTTGCCTACTTTACAGCTTGAGCCAGTGCTACTTTTACATGTCCTCGAGAACAGGCATGATCTTACATCTTCAACAGACTTTGAAATTTCCCGGCAGTCGTGAGTAATCTCCTCCTGGCATTCGTCACGGTGCCACTTGTGTAAAAGCGCGAATGGCCGAGCTTGAATTTCCAGGTATGTCCCTCTTTGGCTAATGTATTTTAAAGATGGAGGCGTAACATGGCTTCCGCAATTCGAGCGGCACCATTGTATGTATTGTGAATGGAAGATTATACACTTACGAAAATACTTTGATTATAAGGTGGAAGTAATTACACATGAATGAGCACATATTTGTGAAAGAACAAAGGGGTTTTTGCTAAGAATCAACTCAAAGAAATACACAGTGTAGCTTTAAGCAGTGATGCCAGTAAGGTGTTACTAGTAACGCTTTACACTAATCTGACCACTTTTTCAATAATGAGTAATCTAACACATGACTATTTCCAAACCAGTAATCAGATTAAGGAAAACGGATATTTGTCTAAAACATTGGAAAGACAGCAGTATTGATGAGCTGGTTAACAGGAATGCTGCTTTCAAGCATTACAAGGAATCTGGTGAAATGAGCAGCATTTCCCACACAAACTGCATGGTGGAATTAAAAAGCAGAAATACAGAGAAAAGGTGGAGGGCTACTTCAGCGGGTCGGATGCAAGAAGGATGTAACAGGGGTTCAACACAATTGATGACTAAAAAAACAATACAAGTGCCTCCCTACCAGATGATCTAAAATACAGTGCCTTGCGAAAGTATACGGCCCCCTTGAACATTTCAACATTTTGACACATTTCAGGCTTCAAAAATAAAGATAAGAAGAAGCAACAATAAGTGGGACACAATCATGAAGTGAAACGAAATTTATTGGATATTTCAAACTTTTTTAACAAATAAAAAACTGACAAATTGGGCGAGCAAAATTATTCAACCGGTGGGCTGCGGCCCACTTGTGGGCTTAGGAGCGCCATCTGGTGGGTCGTGTAGGCAGTGGTAGACTACCCACAAAAACATTTTAATTTATTTTTTAATTGACAAATCTTGATATTTTGTAATTATTTAATTGTTCTTATGAATTTACTTGATCAAAAACACTCAATTCAAGTCAAGATGCATTATCTAAAAGCAAATTTATGTTTAAATGTCGCATCACCAATCACGTCACAACCAGTGACGGCGCTACACCAGGGCTAGGGGGGGTATAGCCCCGTCAGAATTTTCAATAGCCCCGGTTTAGACTGACGGCATAAAGGTCTAGACTCAATGTGATATTGTGAATATGTTATACCTCTTGTTCTTGTGGCATTGAACAATAAAAAAAGGTCTGCACTTGATCACAAGGTGAAGAATGCACGGTTCTGATTATGCATATTGTGTTGTTAATTCTGAGTGCATGGTGCTGTCCAGTGCACTGTTTTAAACATTTCACTCACTCTGCCATCGTCCACATCATGACCACAGTTTCCTGCGTCCATTACATAATCAACAACATTGTGATGTGGTGTTCATTTTAATCATTTATTTAAGTGTGAACTATGCATACATATGTATTGTGTTGTTAATGCTGAGCATTTGGTGCTGTCCAGTGCTGAAGTCTTTGCATGTAAAAGATTTTTGTCATTGTAAAAGTAAAAATAAAAAACATGCAGGTTGTCTCAAATATAAATCTGTTATTGTTACAGGAATTAATGGTTACTGAGTAAACCTGACAAGTCTTTTTATACATTTTTAAACTGTCATTAGTGGGCCATTGAGTTGCGAAAGTTCATCACGGAATATTACACTAATCCTACCACTACAGGGCACCATGCTATTTACAGTATATCTATAGTCACTACTGATAACTGCTATATCTATAGTCACTACTGATAACTGCTATATCTATAGTCACTACTGATAACTGCTATATCTATAGTCACTACTGATAACTGCTATATCTATAGTCACTACTGATAACTGCTATATCTATAGTCACTACTGATAACTGCTATATCTATAGTCACTACTGATAACTGCTAT
>JACXGM010015599.1:11182-21252 GCA_016801145.1 Umbra pygmaea | reverse complement strand
GGGGCGAATTGGGCGATTGTACTGCGTCTGTAGCCACCATCCATGAATGATTACGCATTTATCAATCGCAAAAACTTTAATTCAATCAACGTTCAGATCATATGTGATGCCAGGATGTTTGTTATAGCCCGGTGGCCGGGTGGGACGCTCGTCTCTATTTTTCTAAACTGCAGCATTGGAACGAGGAGGGCGCACTGCAATGCTGGAGTCATCTCCTTGGTGAGTTACGCCCTCGTACAATTATTATAATAGTTCTACATTTCTTTGGTGAAAGGGTTGGATGTGATTCCTCTTGGTGAAAAAGGTTATGCCCTGACTGAGTACATACACCACCTGCAAATCCTGAAACAAGCAGGAGCGCAGGTTCAACAGTGCGCACACACGCACACGAACCACAGTGGAGTGATGTATAGGTTTGTACAGGTGGCTCTGTACTTGGGTAAGCAGGGTGGGGTGGGGGGACTGCTATACACACCAGAGCAGGCCTGCAACATAATTATGGCATGCGGGGTTCTCCGCGATATTGCGCTGGAGAAAGGTACTTTTCAATGAAGATCAGTGGCCACAACACCCACCATTGTGGGCTCTACGAAGGAGACAGGATCTTATTCTGAGCTTCTAATATAGCAAGTTCTATATTTCGTAAGAAAGCTACTTAAAAAATACAACGTGTAATATTTAGTGAAAATAATTCATTTACTTGAAATACATTTCATGTTCTCGTTAATCGCTTTCAATGACTATAGCAGTAACCTCAGTCAACACCGCATTTTCCTTTAACAATCGACGCCTGATTTTAAGCTTCCAAATAAAACAAATAATAAATATAATATTTAAATATTTAATATAAAAATAATATTTTTTCTCAGAGAAAATCATTTTCTTTGCCAGATTTCGCTTATCCATGTCGTAAATTCTAAGGGCGAGGCCTCTAATCAATGCATATTTGTGGGCGTGTTATTTAAATTACGATGGTTTTCAACCGTCTGATTTATCAACAGCCACTCATTCGTACGCTGGAATTGGAGTGATACGAAAGTTTTGTAAATCACACGTGAGTCTCGTCGTAAGATGATTTCTGCGCTCAGATCTACACTGGTTTCTACGCACGTTTGATAAATGAGGGCCAATGTCATTTTAAGTTCTCTTGTACATCCATCATGGATCCCATAGATAACAATCACATGTTCACTCCATTGGTGGTTGACAACGCCTTCTCTATGGAAAAGAAATGGCATTAAAACATTCCATGACCTTTTTGAAAATGGAGTCTTCACTAGCTTTCCCAAATTGGCTGCTAAATATGCCTTGCCTCCATCACACTTTTTTCAGTATCTGCAGATGAGACATTTCATTTCATCTGAATTTGCATGTTTTTCTTCTCTACCCTCTTACCAGCCATGGGACGAGCTACTGACTCTCTCACCTCAACAGAGCTCACTGATTTCTCAGGTCTATTCATTGATTATGTCTTTTGACAGAAACTCTACCAACAGATCAAAATTTGCCAGGGAGCGAGAAATGGGTCTTGAACTTTCAAAGGAGTTCTGGGAGAGAGCGATTGAGAGAGTTAGCTCCACCTCATCTTGCGCCCGACTTGGACTTATTCAGTTCAAGGTTGTCAGTAGAGTTCATTACTCTAAGTCCAGACTATCTAGAATGTACCCCACAGTGAACGATGTGTGTGACAGATTTCATTCCTCCCCATGTGACCTCTATCACATGTTTTTTTTTGTGCGCCAAACTAAGCAATTATTGGAATTACATATTTTTATCTTATCCGAGGCACTTAAAATCTATTTGACTCCATGTCCAATGATTGCAGTGTTCGGAATCCCAGGGGACACTCTCTCGTTAAGCCACAAAAATACTGATATCATTGCTTTTATCTTTTTATTAATTCAGGTTCCACCAGGAATTTCATAGATGCTAACCTAGTGAAGGCATGGAGGATACCCATAGTACAGCGGAACACCCCTATTCTGGTGCTGGCGATAGATGGCCGGCCTTTTGGGTGTGGTAAGGTCACACAAAAAAACCACACCTCTGGTCCTCTCGATAAGGTCCAAACACGCAGAACGCATTAGTCTATTGGTAAACCCCTCTCCTACACATCTGATCGTTCTAGGAATGCCCTGGTTAGTTGCACACAACCCTGTCATTGATTGGAGGGGCAGGAAAATTACAGACTGGTCTGTTGATTGTAAAGTTTCTTGTCTACCTGTTTCCATTTGCACCACCTCCATAGAGAGTCCTGACTCAGATGTCGACATCGCAACCATCGTGCCTCCTGTTTATCTAGACTTAAAGGAGGTGTTGACATCCTGATATATTCCCCCTAATCAGAGCTGCACACTTCATATGTCCGGGAGGTGTTGACACGTATATTACATCACAACTTGTATGTCAAAGCCGAGAAATGCCTGTTTCACCAGCCATCTGTCTCTTTCCTCGGCTACAGGATTACTGACTGTTGATGGAAGATGGAAGTGGACAACGTGGACGCGGTCATGACTTGGCCTACTCCCGGCACTGTGAAGGAACTCCAATGGTTCTTAGGCTTTGCCAATTATTATTGACGGTTCATCCGTTCCTTTGGGGTGATAGCAGCTCCTCTGACCTCGCTGCTGCAAGGGGGTCCCTGTTGTTTTCCCTCGTCACCTGAGGCTGAGGAGGCCTTTCAGACCCTAAAGGGTAGGTTCACGTTGGCCCCCATTATGAAGCACCCTGACCCAGAACTCCCCTTCGTTGTTGAAGTAAATGCGTCCGAAGTGGGCGTGGCAGCCATTCTGTCCCAACGGCAAGGTAACCCAATGAAGCTTTATCCTTGTGCCTTTCTGTCCAGGAAATTGAGTTTGGCGCAACGCAACTACGGAGTGGGGGACAGGGAACTGCTGGCTGTGGTGGAGGCCCTGAAGCGATAGAGGCACTGGCTGGAGGGGGCCAGGCACCCTTTTCTAATATGGACCGACCACCGCAACCTCGAGTACATCAGAGCAACAAAAAGGCTCAACTCCCGGCAGGCAAGGAGGGCCCTTTTCCTCACCCGTTTTGATTATACCATTTACTTTCGGCCTGGATCCAAGAACGTGAAGGCAGATGCCCTGTCCTACATGTATGAGGTGATGGCTGGAGAAGCCATTAACACTCCCGTGGTTCCCTCAGTGCGTATCGTGGCACCCATTCAGAGGCAAGTGGATGATGATATACCGTATTTTCTCAAATTAAAACCGGGGCCTTTATTTACCTCTACTGCAGAAGGTAACCAGCTTTTATTTGAAGCAGGCTTTTGTTAGAGGCATGGCTTTATTTCTAATTCCCTCTGTTTGATAAGTATAATTGGCAATATTTTAGTTACAATAAGTACTTGAAAAAAGTTGTTGAAGATTCAGTCGCTTGCACTGAATGGGAGCCATGTTATTTCCAATGTAGTTACTGCCATCTACCTGTATGTTAATACATACAACACCAGGCTAAGTATAACATACAGCCACATTGACTAAAATACCGGTAGGATGATAATACTTAGCGATACTCATTCCTGCTCCCGCGAGCTGCCATTCCGTAAATGTTCCGTCCAACCAGAGTTGCGACTACCCTAAATTACCATTTCATCCTGGTAATGAGTAAATACATTTGGTAATGAGTACATACACTTGCTAAATTCGGTTTGGAACAAAAACCTACGGAATGGCAGCTCGCACGAGCAGTGAGTATTGCTGCTTTAGATAAGTTCCATAATCTGAAATTAGCATGAATATATTGTTGAATCTATTTAATTAAAGTGGTAGAAATGTACGTTACGCTTAACTGGAATGCACATTATATGAAAGGCGCAGATGGCTCAGTGGGTAGGGAGTCAGACTTGTAGTCAGAAGGTTGCCAGTTCGATTCCTGACTGAGCCAAATGTCGTTGTGTCCTTGGGCAAGACACTTTACCCTAATTGCTCCCAGGTCGTTGCTGTAAATAAGAAATTGTTCTTAGTCAACTTACCTGGTGAAATAAAGGTTAAATAAAAAAAAAAAATTAAAAAAAAGCATCTAGGAGATTATCCACATGTAATTTTACACCGGCCTTTATTTAAGACCGGCCTTTATTTTTCCGTGTTGACCATGCCCCGGCCACTATCAGAGGCTCTGCGTTTAATTGACTGCTGGTTTTTATTTGAGGAAATACGGTACGTTGGGACCTGATAACATCTCCACCTCCCCCTAACTGTCCTCCGGGACTTCTCTATGTTCCCCCCGATTACAGGGAGTGCCTTTTGGTTTGGGCGCACATTCTGCTGAGCGCCAGCCACCCGGGAATACAGCACACCCTCCAAGCACTTCGAGAAAAATACTGGTGGCCTTCCATGGCCTTGGATGTCTGGAAATATGTTGCTTTGTGTGCTACTTGTGCCTAGTGTACCAGTCCCAGACATCTCCCATTAGGTAAGCTGCATCCATTACCTATCCCTCAACGACCCTGGTCCCATCTGTCTGTTGATTTTATCACCAACCTTCCTGTGTCCACAAACAACAACGTTGTTCTGGTAGCTGTTGGCAGGTTCTCCAAATCGCGCAAGCTGGTGCCGTTCCCTAGCCTACCTACGGCCCTACGACCTGCTGAGGCGCTGTTCACCTTCGTTTTTCGGCACTATGGCCTGCCTGAGGACATAGTGATGGACCGTGGGCCTCAGTTCAACTCGAGGGCCTGGAAGTCGTTCATGGACCGCCTGGGGATCATTGTAAGTCTCACCTTCGGCTACCACCCTCAATCTAATGGTCAAATGGAGAGGATGAACCAGTAGATGGGCGATTCCTTAGGACATACTACCGGGACCACTCTGGTGATTGGACGGACATTCTGCCGTGGGCGGAGTACGCGTTGAACTCCCTGCGGCACTCTTCCACCAACTTAACCCCTTCCAATGTGTCCTAGGCTTTCATCCGACATTGACACCCTGGCACCCCAGCACGTCCCAAATCCCCACGGTGGATGAATGGTTCTGGAAGGCGGAGGAGTTGTGGAACGCTGCCCATACGTGCTACAAGCACACTATAAGCACTACAACTTCGAAAGTGTTTTATTTGCAAGCATTCACCTGCTAGAATTTTGCCGTTCTATTTTTGTCACATATGCGAGTGAGACTGTTGCACTGTAGAGTCATGCCTTTGTGAAATTGAGCAAAAGTGAATGCAAAACATAAACAAAACATACAATGAGTTTGTGCTTGTTGGTCCAAAAAACGAAATTATTAAAAGATTCAATTTAAAAAAGAAGCTTCAATACAACTAATAAAAAAGCTTATAAGATGGGATCATATTTGCAGACTGAGGGGCTTGTGCTTTACTTATCAAGCACTGGTTGGATCCACCTTAGCAGTAGAGGTAAATATGACTGTTATCTCCACAGGATGATTGTGTCCCGTGCTGACAAATACAGTCAAGACAGATGGGTGAAATGTCTTCAGAAGTCCTTGTCTGTGAACACTGTCCAGAAGTGGCTTACTTTCATTATATGTAGAATGGTAGTCATCTATTGTTCTGCTGTTGCTCAGCCTATTCAGCAGCAGGGAGAAGATCATGTATAAGCCAACCCTTTGGAAATGTTGAGTAGATTCTTTTTATTTGCTTAATTACCTAATTAACAGAAAGCTAATTACTTGTTTTGTGCATGAGTGAATATAGTCATTGTTACGTAAATGATAGTAATCCTCAATTAATTTGTTCTAAAGCAGGACTCTATCAAATCAAGCCCCAATCCACAGGACATCAGCAACATCAAACCAACAACATGTCAAAACAACTCAGACAAAAACACTTATCTCCCAGTGTTGGACATCATTGATTTAAAATGCCCAATACACAAACACAGATTAGTGTTTCGCCCGGCAATTTACATGGCTGACTTTGAGCAATATCGTCTTATTTAGCATTTTTTTATTAATTTCAGTCATTGAAACTGTGCCTAGAAAATTATATTACTGATGGCATTGTGTGATTATAACTGCTGTGAATATGGTTATTATAACATGTGTGCATTAGGCTGCTATGTATGAAACTTTAAATAAAAATAATATAAACAAATATTATAATTGTAAATGTCTGATCTATATGTTTTGTCTTCAGGAATTATATACCACTGAGAAGAATTTGTAGGCACCCTGGATCAATTAAGCAATACAAACAGGAGGCGTCTGATCAGTCATGATTTCATTCTGCAGCAGGAAAATGACCCCAAACAAATGGCCAAGGTCATCAAGGACAAGGTCACAGATGATCTTCAGTGAAAAGATGAACATTAACTTCTTCAAAAAGATGGCATGGCCTCTACAGAGCTCTGATCTCAACATCATTGAGGCTGTCTGGGATTATGTGGACCAGGGGTCCTCAAACCCTTCCATGGAGGGCCTAGTGTATGCAGCTTTTCACTTTTACCTTGTACAAGCCTGATGGAGTGGCTCACTAATTGGTTAGGATCTCCCCTCACCTGGCTGTCTAGGTCCTAATTATGCTCTAATTGAAGGGAATACCAAAAAACAGCATACACTAGGCCCTCCATGGAAGGGTTTGAGGACCTCTGATGTGGACAAACAAAAAAAAGGGAGACTGCCAAAGTCTGTAGAAGTACTGTGGCAAGTTCCCCAAGATGCTTGAAACAATCTACCAGCCTCTACCTGAGGGGTCGAGGGGCATGCTCCCCCAGGAGTTTTTTATGGCCGCAAAATGTTTTGCTCTCCCTCAGCCTCTCCTTGTGCATGACCCTTCAAGATAAGTCCAAACATTTGATAAAATAAACATTAAGTGAGTAAAATCCTAAGGCCTTCTTCAGTCTTGCAAAAGCACACAATTCCCACTATTGTAGGAAGAATAATGATGAAAAACTGATGTTTGATGTGTAAAACTCCAACTGCAAATCTCATAAATAATTTAGTTTATGCATGAGCATGATAAGCCTGTCATCAAAAACAGCCCAATTTTAACTGAAAGCTTAGAGCTTCTAGTTTCTTTCTAGTTAATCACTAACCTCCATCAGACCAGCCCTGTCAGCCTGCTGCATTCTTGTCTGTTTTGAAAATGTATTGTTATTGAACTCAAATTTACAATAACTCAAGGCTTAATGAATGATCAATCCATTCATATTTTGTGTCATATCCACAGCTAGGTTTAGAAGTTTAGTGATATTCAATAGCATTTTGATAATCACTAATGTTATGGTTTCACAAAGATGAAACAATAATCTATGGCTGCTGTGATATGATTGTTATGTTTGAGATGTCAATAATGTAATTTCTGTCTCAGGTAGCCTACACCTCACTGCTAGTGGAGTTTCTTTATGTGAAGTAAGTTAGGCCTAAAGTTAGCTAACATCAGCAAACGATAGTGAACAAGTAAAGAACGTTAATTTATAGTTGACCTAAGGACTAATGAAAGAGTAACTTGTAAATTACTCATTAATTTGTAAATAAGTCATATAAATAAGTTAGCTAACGACTTTAGCTATTCAAAAAAATAATGTTAATTGGATAGAGAGGATATGGACTAAGGAAAGAGTAATTGACATGAATTACTTCACAATTTGTAAATAAGTCAGGTAAATTTCTTTTATGCACTAACACACTAAAAATTAACATCATAGGAAGCTATCTTAACTTCAATCCTCTCTGAAAGAATCACAAAAAGTCTGTCACTATGAGTAACAACATATTTATTTAGCCACCAAGTTTTGGCTACAACTTGTACTTGCATCTACAGTAAATGCTGTATTAAGGTTAGAGCAGCAGCAGCCTCCCCCAAATCCTAGCACCCGCCAGTAGATACATGTAATGAGTATAGTTGTATGCAGTGTTGCCAGGTCAAGCCAACATTTCTAGACCAATGATTGCTGAAAACCAGCACTAAATGCATTAAAACTAGCTATATTTGTTTTTCATAAACCCAACCCTAACCCCCTACCAAAATTACCTATCAAGAAACTTTATTTTATTGTAATACTTACTGCAAAGCTGTAAAACATTAATTTCCCTGCTTTCAGATCTACATTCAACTAATTTAGGGTGTGAATGAATGATGTGGACAATGTCAACATACATGTATACGTAGTTGCACATAATTTAATAAATACTCACTGCTCAAATTAATATTACCATTTTGATCATTCCAAAAGTCATCTGTAAGTACCGTCTAATATCTTTGATTCAGTAATCATGTAAAAATTTATTTTTTCCAAGGAATGAAACGTAATGTTTACCAAGGGCGTAGGAAAGGGGGGCATCTCCCCCCTAATGTTAGGCAATGTGGTCCCTCCCAATAATAGGAACATTTTCTGAAGAATATACAGTGGGGAGAACAAGTATTTTATACACTGCCGATTTTGCAGGTTTTCCTACTTAAAAAGCATGTAGAGGTCTGCAATTTTCATCATAGGTACACTTCAACTGTGAGAGACAGAATCTAAAACCAAAATCCAGAACATCACATTGTATGACTTTTAAATAATTAATTTGCATTTTATTGCATGACATAAGTATTTGATCACCTACCAACCAGTAAGAATTCCAGCGCTCACAGACCTGTTAGTTTTTCTGTAAGAAGCCCTCCTGTTCTCCACTCATTACCTGTATTAACTGCACCTGTTTGAACTCGTTACCTGTATAAAAGACACCTGTCCACACACTCAATCAAACAGACTCCAACCTCTCCACAATGGCCAAGACCAGAGAGCTGTGTAAGGACATCAGTGATAGAATTGTAGACCTGCACAAGACTGGGATGGGCTACAGGACAATAGGCAAGCAGCTTGGTGAGAAGGCAACAACTGTTGGCGCAATTATTAGAAAATAGAAGAAGTTCAAGCTAACGGTCAATCTCCCTCGGTCTGGGGATCCATGCAAGAGCTCACCTTGTGGGTCATCAATGATCATGAGGAAGGTGAGGGATCAGCCCAGAACTATACGCCAGGACCTGGTCAATCCGCCGTCATGGATTTAAATCCTCCAGCACATGCAAGGTCAAGCCAGCGCATGTCCAGGCCTGCATAGAGGTGAAAACATCATTCTTTGGGGTGCTTTTCTGCAAAGGGGACAGGACGACTGCACTCTATTGAGGGGAGGATGGATGGGGCCATGTATCGCGACATCTTGGACAACAACCTCTTTCCCTCAGTAAGAACATTGAAGATGGGTCGTGGCTGGGTCTTCCAGCATGACAACAACCCTAAACACACAGCCAGGACAACTAAGGAGTGGCTCCGTAAGAAGCTCCTCAAGGTCCTGGAGTGGCCTAGCCAGTCTCAGACCTGAACCCAATAGAAAATCTTTGTGAGGGAGCTGAAAGTCCATATTGCCCAGCGACAGCCCAGAAACCTGAAGGATCTGGAGAGGGCCTCTATGGAGGAGTGGGCCAAAATATCTGTACCAAATAGAGTTCTGCTTTTCTGATGTATCAAATGGTTATGGCACGCAATAAAATGCAAATTAATTATTTAAAAATCATACAATGTGATTTTCTGGATTTTTGTTTTAGACTCTGTCTCTCACAGTTGAGGTGTACTATAATAAAAATTACAGACATCTACATGCTTTGTACTCCAGGTAGGGAATGAGTCTTTACCCCAAGTGAAGGAGTTCAAATACCTTGGGGTCTTGTTCGTGAGTGAGGGAACAATGGAGCGGGAGATTGGTCGGAGAATCGGCGCAGCGGGGGCGGTATTACACTCATTATATCGCACCGTTGTGACGAAAAGAGAGCTGAGCCAGAAGGCAAAGCTCTCAATCTACCGGGCAGTTTTTGTTCCTACCCTCACCTATGGTCATGAAGGCTGGGTCATGACCGAAAGAACAAGATCCAGGGTACAAGCGGTCGAAATGGGTTTCCTCAGGAGGGTGTCTCCCTTAGAGATAGGGTGAGAAGCTCAGTCATCCGTGAGGATCTCAGAGTAGAGCCGCTGCTCCTTTGCGTCGAAAGGAGCCAGTTGAGGTGGTTTGGGCATCTGGTAAGGATGCCCCCTGGGCGCCTCCCTAGGGAGGTGTTCCAGACACGTCCAGCTGGGAGGAGGCCTCGGGGAAGACCCAGGACTAGGTGGC
>JACXGM010015599.1:0-11082 GCA_016801145.1 Umbra pygmaea | reverse complement strand
CATGCTTTGTAAATAGGAAAACCTGCAAATTCGGCAGTGTATCAAATACTTCTCCCCATTGTATGGTGTGTTCCCCCCCAATATCAAACTCGTTCCTACGCACTTGCTGGTTACTGTCTGGTTTTATAGAAAACACAATAGAGAAGGATAGAGGTATGCACGTTTGAGATTCGACCTATCTGGCTGTGATGAATCATCAACCACATGTTTTTTGCAGAGGAATTTACTTGTTCACATGGTGCTGACAGTTAGTTTTTAGCAACTACCGTTCCGGAGATATTCATAGTAATGTCAGTCAGAAGCGTCACATTACCTTAAGCTTTTTCACCCGAAAATGCGGCAGCTGCGGTTCACATTAGAATCAGCCTAAAAACCTGCCACCCACGGGCCACGGCTAATATATTGTCCCCCCACTACATTGTTTTCAAAGTATCCCAAATGCGTTAAATCCATGGACATGGCAACACATGATTGCACAGTTCACAAAAGAAATGACAGCAAGGAAAAACGAGTGATTTAAATTAATAATATTGATTTCTTTTTTAGGCCTAGCGACATCACTGCTAAATTCTTTGATTTGGGTGTAAATTGCTGTACAGTTGTTACAAATAATCAAGCTATGTATGTTTTCAGCGTTGTCAGGAATTGAACGGCATGTGGATATATGTACTGAATTGAATTCAAAAAGTTTACACCCTGTGACTGTACGTGTTTATGACTTAACCTTGACTAAATTCAAATCTGAAAAGTGTATATGTTTCTGTAGCTTTATGGGAAAAGAGCAGAAGATATTAAACACAAACCCCTAGTCTATTAATGTCCATGGGCTATGCTTTGATATATTTGTCATGTACAGGTCTTAAAGGCTAAAGCTACTTTTCAATAAAGGGGATATGGGACAATGGCTATCTATCCCATGACCAAAAGTCTTCTACCATAGTAGATATAAGTCAGTAGTTTATCATACATACTGTATATTATAGGATGTTGTGTTTTTTTTCTAAAATGCTCAGCTAATCTTTAATTATAGGCTTATGTAGGGACTTTTAGCTGCTGCAAACACCTCTAATAATTAACTATAGGTATGGCCGAAACAGGCTGCATGTATATTTCCGATGTCTCAAAATATCATAGTATTTGTGTGACTTTTATCATTTAGACAGTCATTTAGAAAGTAATACCATAAAGTGTTTACTGTTTTATCATAGGCGCAATGAGAGGGTAACGATTTTTAATGCTGTCAGTGGGTGGCGCTCTTTACCAAAGAAACAGCATTTTGAAGAAAACCGTCAGCCGTGATGTGCCTTTTAGATGCAGCCATGATAAATTTACTGTCGTTTGTAATGAAATGAATTGTGCTTCTCAGACCTTGATCAAGGACAAAAAGACTTAAAATATTTTCTCTTGAGGTTGAATTAATGTTGCTTTTCATGAGTGTTAACTGGACTATTGGCTCGACCCATGATAATTCTCTTCTGTAGGTGGCGAATGGCAGACTTTAATTACTGCTATAATGTCTTAACACCTTCAGTGATTGTAAAGAGGACTGGAACAGGGAAAAGTCAGTTTTCATGGGGAGAATCATTGGAGGCAGTTATTACATGAGTTATAGTGAAGTAACTAGTCATGGACTTTATAATGAATTGACAGAGATAATAAACTGAATGTTAAATAACCTAATACTTAAAAGAAACAAAGCTACATGCAAGTTTAGTTTGTAATCTGTTAAGTCTTAATTGAACATATCTTTCTTTGGACGTCTAGTACTACACTATACATTAGAAAAGTTTAGACTCAGACATATGACAACTCGGCTCATGCATTGTAGCTTACGTTCTTTCATGCATTAAAGTTCCCTCTTTGGAACTTTCACCTCTCGAACTCCCTCCTTTCATTGGACAATAAAGTGCAGAAAAAAGGAAAGCTCTTTCTGCCTCATTTGTAATTAGATAGCTTACAGCTAGACATTCTCTCTTTATGAAAATCCGCGGGTGTCGACCCGTTCTGCTAAAACTAATGCATCATCTCAACAAAATTACATTATTGGAAGAGGCTAAGTTGCACTTGCAACGAATATGACTTCTGTCAAAAATCTGTGAAGATCTGCAATGAATGTTGTTTACCCAGCAGGTGGATATGACGTCACGGACTTGGAACATCAGAAAATAAACACATCCAAATCCGCGATTTATTTTTCTTTCAAGGCGCATTAAAATGTAGGCTAATGACATTAAAAGGACCTCGCTCTCGTATTTGATATAGAAGGTGATGTGAAACTCTAGATTATTTCCCTTAACGGCGCTCTTCGTGAATGCAGCAGAGATTTCTCCTCGTATTTAAAGTTAGTCCCCCAGCGGAGTAATATTGTTAGTATTTACAGTGTGATTGTTGCATGCTTTCTTGGTACACAATCGCGTGTACAGTTCATTATCTCTAGTACTGAATTGTCTACTGCGTGTGGCTACCATTGCCGATTCCGGTAAGTTTATCATATTATAATGTTCTCTCGTTACATTGCCTTTGCAGTTTCAGGTCGCGCACATGGAGTTTTGCCTTTGTTTGCCACTGTTTTTAGTATTGTTTTCATGACGAAATAAACAAATAAACAACACCAATAATAATACACAAGAGCTGAAATATTGTTTGATGTCTTGTTTTATGCGCTACAAGCAGTTATACTAACCAAAAGGCTCAATCACACAGTACTAGAAGTACAGCACTGCATCTTCCACTTTTTTAGAAGTTAGGTCGATAGTTGCAGTCTTTTCATATTTATGAACCTGGGTAAATGATCCTTTTAGTGTTTTCAAGAGCAGGTAAGAAGGGCAATTTATATTTTGTGAAACCATACAGTTCAACTAGGTAACTCAATATTAACTTTCGGAATGGATAGAGGAACTTTGAGTGCCGTGATTTCTTTGGACCAGTTTCAAGGATAAGGGGCTTTTCCCCACGTGCTACCTTCCACAAACTGCAGGACGGACAGGAATCAATCTGTGGATGTGACTCGTTAGATTCAATTTGTGTCATTTCTCATGGTTGAAATGTGTGAATCGATACTTTTGACCAATGTGTCTTAACAAAACCTAATGCTCACCACTATGGTTAGCCAGGAGCTTTTGCAGAATAGTAGACACGATTACTGTAATACAGGGTGATAAAATAATTTAAAATAGCAAACTACTATTTTATCAAATATATTTTTAAAATATCTTAAGCATGTATCCCTCTTATGTATGAAGAGACATCTTTGGACATTTGTTATAATGACCATTATATTGAATTTAGTTTTACCTGTTAAATGTTATAGACTGAAAGTTTCACATCACTCTTCAGATTGGGATTTATGCCTATTTTTCCAATGGCACTCGTTTATTCAAAGAGGCCCCATCACTTTCTGCCATGATTACATTTTATCATTTCCTTTTGAAAAGGTATTGATAATGTACAAATTAACAACTAAAATAGTATTTTGATAGCTATACAAATGATATTTTTATTGACCTAACATGAACAGTAGATCATAACTTTTTTTTGTTTTAAATGTACATAGGCCATGTGTTTTTATATTAAATTATATTATTTACTTATCTTAAACAATACTAAATAATTAAAATACATATACACCCCGTTTGCAAGGTACACACTCTATCACTCTTTTATAATTTTGTGTGTGTGTGTGTGTGTATATATACACATATAACCTAATTGTTTTCTTAAGCTAAGAGGGTAAGAAAACAAGCAGACAGTAAGACATTAACAATAGTTAAATATCAATATTCCACACAATGAATTGGGGCCCCAAACTGAATATGCAGCTGGCACTATTGGAGCTAAAACCATTAAAAAAATTAAAAGCAACTGCAGCTTTAAAATCTATCATTGGCTGAGCTCCCTCTTCCTTGGTCTTTGGATTAGTCATTGTCTGAGGGGGGAAAAAAACACTTTTTGTAGGAGAAGTAAAGTAAACAGCCTCCAACAAGCGAACCTTGACAACCCAGATTACGGAAAACATTGGAGATCAAACACTGCTGCTGCTGGGCTGTTGTCATGAGCTGCCTGAGAGAGAGCTGCAGACTATTTGAACAGGCACTGGGGTTGTGTGCTCACTTATGCAGAAATGGACCTTCGCAAATGCTGACCCAGGTTTTAAAAGCTCAGGGTGAACTTTCTTTGCAACTTTCCAGCCCCAGTGTTTAACACAGCCAGTGTCCAGAGAGCCCCAGCCTTTCTTCTCAAGCTGATTCTTCAACCCCTGACAAGTAGGATAGGAACACACTGTTCCCTCAGACTGATTTACACCAAAAAATAAACAAAAAACTAGACAGTGATTTCTGTATTGCAACTCAAAACATTTACTGTCCATAAAAAAAATGTAAGATTTACACAGGTTTTTTGGGTGCGGTGTTATTATTGATTCATATCAGTTCTGTAATGTACTTTAGTGTCATTTTCAGAAGTCCTTCTTCCACAGGCTACTGTTTTGGTCCTCTGTGTAACCCCAGAGTTGAGTGAGAGTAATCAGTCACATGCATTCATTCCAAGAAGGACTTCCATCCCAGAGTGGACAAGCTGGCTCTTTCATCTGAGGGCTTAGTATTTGTGAACACTGAAAAAAACAGGGCTGTCTATGGAGGGCCTGTAAATGGTGTCCTTTCTAGCAGCTGAGTGATAAGAGGAGTTATTTTTGTCCAAATGTGGGAACAATCTTCACACTAAAAATCCTTTTCACACTAGGGCTGGTTTTAGGGTATTAAGGTGTTTGCTTGATTTATCCTGTAATTAATGTTTAATTTAAAGTGGTTAAACTTTCTGACAACTTCTTTGTAAAGTGGGCATCTAAGTACCATAATCTCACTGTTGTGATGTGCATTAGTTTGCCATGTGTTTGACCTTTCTACATGCAAATTTGCTTACATGGGCAGGAAACAATGAGGACTTTAATTGTATGGTTGTTAGTAGCCAAAGTGGTATTGCTGGGCCCACTACCCTATTTACGTGTGCTTTTGAATTCAAATGGAATGCGTTAACAAAAGGTAGCAGGTCAGTATTTGCCGGGCAAAGGTTAGTGTGTCCCACCCCCTGTGGTGTACCCAGGCAGCTGTTGTCTCTCTGCGCCATGCCCCTGGCACAATGTCCCCCCCCACGCCAGGCTGCCAGGCCATTGGTCAGTGAGCGTTTGGCTTCAGGTGAGCACCGAGCAACTCCTCTGTCTCCATGGAGACTGAACATACTTATGATGGCCATTAACTCATTCAAACATTAATTACAGTGTTCCCCTCATCTGTCCTTAATAAAGGGATGGTGACAAAATGTCACTCGTAATAGGGAGAAAAGAAGCGTGCAATTAAAATAATCTATACATATTAATTGATTAGTTTGACACAAATATTAATAGTTTTTTCATACAATATTATATGATGAATTTTTATTTATGTAAGAACAGACCACAATTATCTTACAAAATCGAACATATAATTGCAATAATTTCTTTGGGGATATCATATCAAGTTCCTATTTTGTTACCATTAAAAAACCTAGTTTCTATACCATTTTACTTTTTTATATTATACTGTAAATCATGAACATGTCTTTTTCATTTTGATATTTTCAATAATTCATAAAAATTTATTATAATATGTTTTTAAAATCTATTCAATGTTACTGTATATTAGAATGGGAAAATTAGTTATGAAAGTGCAATAGATCAGCTTGCTGTTTCAGTGTGTCTACAGCAGCGCAGGCTATGGCAGTGTTGGTTTGCATTCAGATGTGAAAACATCGCATGTGTAGGAGTGCAGCTCATAGTGACTGAGTGAAACCTTACTTTCAGGCAGAATCCACTCATAAAAAATGGCTCTGTAAATCTAAACACCTTTCATATTTAAATATGTACATCTTCAGTACAGTTCCCCCCCCACACATTTTGCTCTAGAGCTGAGTAGTCATACATCAAGGGAATCTGAGATGTGACACATTTTGAAGATTGCTGGGATTGCATCATTCTTTTAAATAAATTTTGTTCCAGTTGGCATGATTCCAGTCTGAAGTGACCCTCTTGTGGTCATATACTTTATTGTACTTCCTCCTTAGTGGAGAATGGAGATTTGCCCCCCCAGGTCAGAACTCAGGTTAGCATATCATCTTTCATGTATGATCCATAGGCTGCAAAGCTGCTCTGATTGGATTAGGACTCAGATTAGGTTGAGAATTGGCTAGATTTTTGCAAATCCCTTTCTGCCAGCTGTTGGTTTGACAGCTGAGCAGAGGGGAGAGTGGAGACCAGACCTGTGGGTGGTATTCTCCCTTATCCAGGGGTCCGCCATCAGGAGCAAACCCCAAAGGATGCACTTCTTCCTCTTATAGAGTGGAGATATCTCTGAAATGTTCTGTTTCACTATGCTACTCACCTGGGTCAACAGCAGGTTGTAGTGGTCACATGAGGTGCATTCACAGCCAGTTGTGAAGTAGGTTGTGTCACAAACGTAGTAGGTATTGTAATCAATATCAGGCAAAAGATGTGTGCCAGGGTGACATTTCCTTCTGTCCCGTCTTCTTGTCAGCTGATAGACACTTACGGGTTTCTGAAGGTTCTTTGCCTCACGTCCTTATTCATGGATGGCCTTGGTCTCTTCTTGGCCCTCTTCTCAATGACTCAATGCAGGGTCACTTATAGCATTTATCTCTAAACAACTTTAAGTTTAAAATAATTTAGTCAGCATAACATTACAGTGGTGTGAAATATAAGTACACACCTGAAAAATGTTTATTTGGTTATTTCCATTTCAAAACTATTGACAGATTAGCAAATTACACAATTAGCATTTCTGCGTTAAGATGTATTAATTAAATGTGCAGAAATTGAATACAAATCCACCTTTGTCATCCCATTAAATGCCAATCGGCAAGCCCCTCCATTGCTTAATACATTTACAGTGCTCGCTCGACCAGCGCTTCCGCAATAACCCACACACACTTGGAGCAGAGTGCATTCTCCCACCTAGAACCTATAAGGTACTAAGCTATCTACTTAAATCACAAAATTGCACAGCTGGCAAGAGAGTTAGGACAGGTGTGTAAAAGACGAGTAGAACCTAAAACTGTGAAAGGCTCTTGCACACTGTCTGTGCTAGTAACAATTGTAATGGCAATGTTTTGGTCAAACTTTTTTCAGGCATCATGGTCATCAAGGCCTGATGGTCATTTGACCGAAACGCTGCCAATAAAAATATTGTTACTAGCACAGAAGTGTGTGAGTCTCACAGTATTAAGCTATCTACTGAAAGCTATATTTATACACTACAATCTGTTATGTTTGTCAATTTGACATTATCAATCAATTAATGTTATAGCAGAAATGGTGATTAAACAGGCCTAACTTTTTCAGCTAGCTAGGGTATATTTAAAGGGAATACAATATTATGCAATATTCTTTGAAAACATTTATAGATAGCTACCGGTAACATAAAAGTGGTAATGACTGACAGAGCCAATTATTGGAATATGAAACAAACATACAAGTCAGTGTTAATACAGTTGTACTCATAAGTTTGTATACCCTGGCATAAGTTGTGAAATTTCAGCAATGATTTTAACTAGGGATGCTCATTTCGGGTAATTTTCCCGACCGACAACCGCAACTCTTTATCTGATTATTAACCGTTAACTGATAAGATTATAAGATTCAATTGGCTTTAAATAAAAAGTTAAATTGACAAGTGTATGTAACCCGTTAAATATATATAAACAATTTTTTCACGGGTTTGTTTTAATGTCTAAACAGCATACAGAACAGATCAACAACAGGTGCCGGGTGCACCAGCTTTGCGTATAATTTCACTCTGGTGCAAAGTCCACACTAAACGATACGTTGAAATTAGTTAGTTTCATACTAAAGCTGTGTCGATGTTTGTTTTCACCACAGAGACTTAAGGTTCAACTTAAACTGGCATAAAGTCCACACCAACCAAAATTTTGTTGCAGAAAATTTGTCGCAGACGTTTTCACTTTCTGTTGTCAATCAAAGGACAGTAGCCTTGATGCAGTGTTTACAGAGTTGTCAAATTATAAAATGAAAAAAGTCTGTGACAATCTGGAACAAGGTTGTTGCTTACAGGAGGCCTACTGCAAATAAGGGCTATATTTCATTAACACAAAACAAAATGTTGATAATGCTTGCTATGCGTTATGTTATTAACTATACAATATCTGCAGAGCGCACCCATTTCATTGAAATGACCATTACGGTCCTCTATGAAAATAAAGTGCGTGTTGTCAATCACTGTGTGTTGTTTTTAAGGTAACATTATTGTGTCGGCTATAATGCATGAGGAGCATGATGAATCGTAGCCGATAAAATAATATATGCTTCCCAATACGATAGCGTTACACGTTTCTGTACATGAAAAAATTAAAGCGCAAGTTAATATCACAGTCATCATTAAATGTCCAAGGGTTGTCATTTTAAATGAAGAATGCGTTGCAGATGCAACAGGCAGCCGGTATATTTCGCTCCTCATTACCTATATCTCCCCACCATTCAAAACGAAGCGCCAGGCTCTGATTGCGCGTGTCAACGCGCCACTTGATTTAACAAATATATGCTATATACGTAAAAAATAAAAAAACCTTCTAAACCGTTTAACTGAGTATTAATTTGTCAAATGTTTTACTTTCGGTTATCGGTTAAACGGTCTATATGAGCATCCCTAATTTTGACAATTTGACTGTTCATGCAAAAATTCTGACTGTAATGTAAGGATAGTGATCATATGAAGCCATTAATTATCACATAGTTGTTTGGCTCCTTTGTAAAACGTACCAATAACAGAAGTCACCCAAATGGCCCTGATCAAAAGATGACACCCTTGAATGTTTGGCCTTGTTACAGACACACAAGGTGACACACACAGGTTAAAACGTCAATTAAAGGTTAATTTCCCACAACAGTGACATTTTCAATTGTAAATATTGTGTGTGTATTAATAGTCAATGAGTTTGTTAGCTCTCATGTGCACTGAGCAGGCCAGATACTGAGCCATGGAGAGCAGAAAAGAACTGTTAAAAGACCTGCATAAAAGGTACTGGAACTGCATAAAATAGGAAATGGATATAAAAAAATCTAAAGCCTTGCAAATGCCAGTCAGTACTGCTGTTCAAACGTTAATTAAGAAGTGAAATATTCAGGGATCCCTTGATTCCAAGCCTAGGTCAGGTAGGCAAAAAAGGATTTCAGCCAAAACTGCCAGAAGAATTGTTCGGGATACAAAGCAAAACCCACAGGTAACCTCGGGAGACATACAGGCTGCTTTGGAAAAAGATGGTGTGGTTGTTTCAAGGAGCACAATACGATGAAACTTGACCATGCAGCTAATTTTTGTTCAAGTTGCCAGAAAGAAGCTGCACCATTGCCACAAAAAAGCCTGGTTACAATATGCCTAACACCTTGACACGCCTCACAGCTTCTGGCACACTGTAATTTGGAGTGATGAGACAAATGGAGCTTTATGGTCACAACCATAAGCCCTATGTTTGGAGAGGGGTGAAGAAGGTCTATAGTGAAAATGATACCATATCTACTGTGAAGAATGGTGGTGGCTCAGTAATGTTTTCGGTGTTTGAATTCTAGAGGCATTACGAACCTTGTGAAAATTGATGACAATGCTGCATTCTGCATAAAAGCTGTACATGGGCTGCTCTTGGACTTTCCAGCACAACAATGACCCTAAGCACAAGTTGACACGCCAGTGGTTACAGCAGATAAAAGTGAAGATTTTGGAATGGCCATCAGTTTCCTGAATATCATCGAGCCACTCTGGAATTCGCAAACGTGTGGTTCATGCAAGACGACATGCATCTTTTTATATATTTCCCTGGTTAAATAATGTAAAAAAAAGTCAGATATGGAAGGAATTGTAATTAAGATCGGATTCCTTATAGTGCCAAAAATACCTAGATTTTAATATTTTATTACTTTATCCTCCTATCAGCATCATAGAGGACACAGTAAGAAGAGCATTTGCTTCCATGAGTTGGCTAATATCAGAGCATTTTGTTTAGCAATACATTTTATATGAATATTTGTAACGTGTTGTTTTTTTACAGTGTAAATTCTTTTAGTTTTTGATTTCGGTAATTTGCAGACGCTCTTATCCAGAGCGACTTACATTAAGTGCATACCTTTTAACATAGCTAGGTGAAACAGCCAAAATGTTTTAGAGTGCATTCTAATGATTGAATCAGAAATGAAAACAAACCACTTGAACCATTCACAGATTAACTAGGCTATTAAGAGCATAATAAAAACTACCTGATTTGATCAAACTAGCACATCTAAAGCCTATAAATGTGTGAAATTTTAAATTCTCATCACACCTAACGTGGCACTTTATACACAGATTTTCACTGCAGTTACAGAGGTCTAAAAAAGGTAATGTTGCCACTGTGACACTGAATTTTTGCCACATGATTGATGATATTGTAGGTCAACAAATGCTCCCTGTTGTTGACACGTAGAAGATATGTTTAGTTAATTTTGGTTTCAAGCATTTGACATAATGTAATACAAATAGTATGTTGTGTGCCATTGTAGGTAGGATGGATCTCGTCAGCTTTTCCTCAGTAAAATGGAAACAGCAGTAATTTAGGATTGATTTAAAACAAGACTGTAACAGAGCTCAAACATCAACTCATGAAATAATGAATATATTAATAAAAAAGAAAGCAAGCAAGCAAGCTCCCCAACTGTCTAGCCCTGTGGCACTTTGACTTATCGCTACGCTTTCTAACCGCAACTGGTTCTAATTGCAAGTGTATATACATATTATTTGAATGTTAATTAATCTTGCTCTGTGTAGCTTTACATTAGGAATTAGTGGTGCAACGCAGTGTCGGCGTTATGGAGGGGCATTCGGGGGCCGTGCCCCCCCTAGCGGTCATTGATGCCCCTCCTACCACAAGCCATTGCTTGGCAAAAAAATATCCTTTAGTTATTATTTTAATATTAAATGTGCAAATTGTAACTTAAATAAAATGAACTTAACAGGGAGAACGTATCATTTAAGTTGTGCATGCATATCAAGT
>JACXGM010015598.1:0-21152 GCA_016801145.1 Umbra pygmaea | reverse complement strand
GAAAGAGAGAGAGACAGAAAGAGAGAGTGTGAGTAGATGAGACAGAAAGAGAGAGAGACAGAAAGTGAGAGTGTGAGTAGATGAGACAGAGTGTGTGTGCGAGAGGAGTGCAATTACACAAATTACATTAGTATTGTACAGCAACGTGTGTAAATGCAATTACCGTACACGAGTTACATGTGTACAAAAACATGTGTTTAAGCCAGCAGCATAGAGCCCTGTATTGCACTGCTGGTTTGCTTCTAAAGC
Organism: Umbra pygmaea; assembly: GCA_016801145.1. NCBI lineage: Eukaryota > Metazoa > Chordata > Actinopteri > Esociformes > Umbridae > Umbra > Umbra pygmaea. Next base: position 20,903 of record JACXGM010015598.1, on the reverse strand, counting down.
TAAGCAGGGTTAGGCCTGGTTAATCCCTGTATGGCAGACCAGTGCTGCTGGAAGTGGTGTTGGAGAATCAGTAGGGGGCACTCTTCCCTCTGGTCTAAAGATCATTCCCAATGCCCCAGGGTAATGATGGGGACATCTGCCCTGCGTAGGGTGCCTACTTGCGGATGGGACGTAAAACGGGTGTCCTGACTCTCTGTGGTCATTAAAAATCCCATGTCACTTATCGTAAGAGTAGGGGTGTTAACCCCGGTGTCATGGCCAAATCCCCAACCAGGCCTCTTACTTCAATCATGGCCACCTAATAATCCCCCTCCCTCCTAATTGGCATATATAACTACTCATCTCTCCACCTGATAGCTGATGTGTGGTGAGCATTCTGGTGCAAAATGGCTGCCGTGCATCACCCAAGTGGGTGCTACACATTGGTGGTGGTTGAGGTGGGCTTTCCCCTTCACTGTGTAAAGCAATTTGGGTTCCTTGAAAAGTGCTTTATAAGTTGAATTAATAATTATTATTACATATACTTTATGTTTGGAGGAGAGTGAATTCTCCAATCAGCAACCACAACTGAGCTTGTTGTCTCCCAGCTTACCACACGGAGTCACTACAGCGTGATCAGACAAAGGAGCCCTGTCCGACCCAGCTTCTACTGAGAAAATTTGCATCACCCTATGAAGGACACTCCAATAATGCCACACACCATATTTCTAAACAGATGACTACGCCTGACTTACTTTTAGCACATGTTTGTGTCGTAATTATACTGTCAATGGACTGAACGAAGATATCGTACAAGTTCATGTTAGAAAAACTATTGCTTGTTATAGAGATTCAGACACATGAATACTTTAATAAATGAAATGCATCTAAGAAAGAAAAAGGTTATTCTGTTTATACACTGTTCAAAATAATTGACGGAACACACAATCATTACAGTATAACACCAAGTAAATTAAACTTCAGGGATATCAATCTGTCTAGTTAGAAAGCATAAGCAATTGTGAATCAATGTCATCTGTTATGGTGCAAATGAAAGTGAAAACAGGTGCATTGGATAGGCAACAGCAAAACAAACCCACAACAAGGGAATCATTTTCCAGGTGGTGGCCACAGACAATTGCGCTCTCCTCATCTTTCCTGAATAATTCTTCTTCAGTTTTGCATTTTTCTAATGTCCTCGTCACTATTGGGAGCATGGGGCGGTATCTGCAGTCCATTCACGTTGCATAGGTAGTCTCCAGGATGGCACATCCATACGAGCTGTCACAAGAAGGTTTGTTGTGTCTACCAGTACAGTCTCAAGAGCATGGAGGAGATACAAAGAGACCTGGAAAGGGCTGTAGAAAGGCATCAACCCAGCAGCATGACTGCTATATTCTCCTTTGTACGAGGAGGAACAGTAGGAGTACTGTCAGAGCCCTATAAAATGACCTCCAGTGGGCTACCAAACTGTCAGAAACATGAGGGTGGCATGATGGCCCAACGTCCTCTAGTGTTACCTGTGGTCACAGCCCTGAATCTGTGATTTTGGTTTCCATTGACCAATGTGACGTAATTTTGTTACCAATGAATTACACAATGTATGGTAAATAGTTCGATATATCTGTTATTTTTTCCAAATTTCTTCCCTTCCAAATTCCCTCTCTAATCCTGGCTTGTCAGCAGCTTCGCAGATCTGTGGGATGACGACGGGCACGGACATGGTTCATCCAACCACATGTCACCCGAGCTGCTGATTCTTTTCGCACTTTCCACCAAACATGGATGCCTTTAGTCGGATCATGAACGGGATGAATATTTTCACTGACCATCCTTCCGCGATTGAATTTACAGGCACCCGATCTGAACACAAGGAGAGCTGGAGAGCAACGTGGTAGGATAGATAATCTAATTTCTCCTACACAAATCCCAGGCAGTGCTTTGACAATTTTGCGCTGCCTCATGCATAGGGTTGGGTACCGAAACCCGGTTCCACTATGGATCCGGTTCCTAAGCAAATCGGTAGGAATCAGATCAAATCAGAACGCAAATTTCGATTCCTAATATCAATTCCACTTACTGTGTCAACTGAAATATTTTCCCTCTGAAGCTGTGAAACGGACGTAAAAATATCACACTTTCTCTGTAGTCTACCGTTAGCTAGATACCGTAAATATAGGCTACTATTAAAATGCTAAACTTTCCCAACTTTCATCTCAGAGTTTGCGAGTTCAAATCCAGATGGATGCTTTGTGTGTTTTTCACAATTTTGAGCGTGATGCAAGTGTGTTGCACATTAAATATTTTTTGTAATGTTAACCTTAATCCTAACCTTAACCTCAGTAACAACCTATATACAATCAATGGTAACCAAATAGCTAACCTTAACCGTGAACGTTAATATATCATTTAGAATGCTATGGAATGTTCTTGCATGAACCGGCGAAATGAAACATGCATGTGCAACGTAATAGAAAGACGAATATAGCCTAATAACAACACAGGCAGCTCAAAGTAAAAACACCATAAATATGTTGGCATACAATTTAAATCATGTTATCAAAATACAATCACCTAAAGGATTATTTGCAACACCATACTAATACTGTGTTTGATCCCCTTTCGTTTTCAGAACTGCCTTAATTCTACATTCAATAAGGTGCTGAAAGCATTCTTTAGAAATGTTGGCCCATATTGATAGGATAGCATCTTGCAGTTGATGGAGATTTGTGGGATGCACATCCAGGGCAGGAAGCTGCCATTCCACCACATCCCAAAAATGCTCTATTGGGTTGAGATCTGGTGACTGTGGGGGCCATTTTAGTACAGTGAACTCATTGTCATGTTCAAGAAACCAATTTGAAATGATTCGAGCTTTGTGACATGGTGCATTATCCTGCTGGAAGTAGCCGTCAGAGGATGGGTACATGGTGGCCATAAAGGGATGGACATGGTCAGAAACAATGCTCAGGTAGGCTGTGGCATTGAAACGATGCCCAATTGCCATTAAGGGGCCTAAAGTGTGCCAAGAAAACATCCCCCAAACCATTACACCACCACCACCAGCCTGCACAGTGGTAACAAGTAATGATGGATCCATGTTCTCATTCTGTTTACGCCAAATTCTGACTCTACCATCTGAATGTCTCAACAGAAATCGAGACTCATCAGACCAGGCAACATTTTTCCAATCGTCAACATTTTTCCAATATTGGTGTCCTCTTGCAAATTGTAGCCTCTTTTTCCTATTTGTAGTGGAGATGAGTGGTACCCGGTGGGGTCTTCTGCTGTTGTAGCCCATCCGCCTCAAGGTTGTGCGTGTTGTGGCTTCACAAATGCTTTACTGCATACCTTGGTTGTAACGAGTGGTTATTTCAGTCAAAGTTGCCCTTCTATCGGCTTGAAACAGTCGGCCCATTCTCCTCTGACCTCTAGCATCAACAAGACATTTTCGCCCACAGGACTGCCGCATACTGGATGTTTTTCCCTTTTCACACCATTTTTTATAAACCCTAGAAATTATTGTGCGTGAAAATCCCAGTAACTGAGCAGATTGTGAAATACTCAGACCGGCCCGTCTGGCACCAACAACCATGCCTCGCTCAAAATTGCTTAAATCACCTTTCTTTCCCATTCTGACACTTAGTTTGGAGTTCAGGAGATTGTCTTGACCAGGACCACACCCCTAAATGCATTGAAGCAACTGCCATGGGATGGTTGAGTAGATCATTGCATTAAGGAGAAATTGAACTAGTGTTCCTAATAATCCTTTAGGTTAGTGTAGTTTTCTGAGAACGTCATTTGGGAGAATGTTGAAGATACGGTAGTGGAAAAGAATAAGTTAGGAAAGGTATGGCGGTTTTAATCAGATACTCAATATAACATACACAAGTCCAGCAGGAGAACAAGACAAGGTACACCAGCGGATTAACCAACAAAATACAGGCCACAAATTATCTGGTTATATACTCTCTTAATTACAATAGGCAACAGCTGCACAACGGAACACTGGTGTCTGTAATGAAACATAGAGAAGGCTAGAGGTCCCCTTACCCTCCTCTGACCAATAACATATAAGGTACTACCACTGAACAATATAACCTGGACTTGACACTTAATGAAATCCTAGTATTCCAGTGACTGAGAGAGTTGGAAGGTCCTCGAAGATGGTGTGGGTGTGACACTTGCCAGAGAAGGCATATATGGTCATTTTTCTGCAAAATAACTGCTAAAGTTTGAAGCTGGTTTATTTAGCATACCAACTCAACATTTATTTTGGTGTTACTTGTTAATAGTGTAACTGTTATTTATTAATACATTATTGTAGTTGTGTGTTAGGTGACTTAGGTTTAATTATTAAATATTTAAGTAATTTAAAACATTAATATGTTGTTAAATTTAAATATTTTTCTATAAAAAACTCTATAAGAGCCTTTCTTTAATGTTATTTTTTCAGTTTTTCAAGAATTGGTTTAGGAATCGTTTAGGAATCGGAATCGTTTTAAAAGTCCTGGTTCTGCATCGGAATCATTCAAAACCAAACGATACCCAACCCTACATGCAGGTGGCCTGGTCAAAGTCAGAGAACCCATGACAATCGTGACATAGACTGTCCTGAAATGCAGTGACCATTACACTACACCACATGGACCTCCTGTAGTTTAATGTTTAAAGTGTAACTCTCGCCAAAATGCAAACTAAGGTCTTTTTTTATGTACTTTAAAAGCATAATTAGGATGGAAACTTCACTGTAAGATCGACACTTTTTGACTGGCAAAATGGGAGCCACCAAAAACAAGGTGAGTTGTAAAAAACCTTTCTTTTTAGTAAACTTTGTGTACACAAACAATGTTCTCAATGCTCGAGTTCATGTGTACAGACCCTGGTGATACTTCGAGCAAAGTTTCATGTTGTGTTGAGCCTTCTTAGTGTTTTAAAAATAGCGATTTTGATGCTATCATAGTAGTGCCCCTATCCCTCCCGTTCAAAAAGCGATTTGACCGAAACCAAAAATAAAAAATCTTAAAAGTGGCGTTTCCATCCTGATTATGCTTTTAAACAATGCTTTTGACTGAAGTACATACAAAAAAAGACCTTAAGTTGCATTTTGGCGAGAGTTACGCTTTAATATGTTCCGTTCATCGAGACCGATGTGTGATTTGAGTTTTCCCTCAATAATTTTGAGCAGTGTATGATATCTTCAATTTCAGTGTATATGGGAATCAAAAGAGGGATCACTCTTCCTCCCTCAAGCTCTCTTTATCTCTTTCTTTTGATCTCTCACTATCTTTCTCTGCATCTAAATGTAGTTCCTTCTAAACTCAGAAAAAACAGAAATCCTTATGAAACAAAAAGAGACCTGCTTTCAAATCTGGCAATGAACATAGATGGTCTATAGTTGTATACGAAAAAAACTGTGAAAGACCTTGGTGTTACACTGGACCCAGATCAAACATGTAAATCATATCTCAATAGCAGCCTCTCCGGAACATTGAAAAAATTCAAAACTTTCTGTCAAGGAATGATGCCGAAAAGTTAATTCATGCTTTTGTTACCTCAAGATTGGATTATTGTAATGTTCTCTTTTCTGGCTGCCCAGACAAGACCATATATCAAATTTCAGTTAGTGCTTAACACAGCTGCCAGAATTCTGACTAGAACCGCAAAATGTTAACATATTACCCCAATTCTAGTCTTTATACACTGGCTGCCCTTTAAACACTACATGGACTTTCCCCTACTTATTTGTCTGATTTGGTGCTGCCCTACATACCCTATGCTTATGGGAGTACACACTACATGGACTATACTCAACCCCTTTTTCAGGGTGGGTGTCCCTTTGGTGGTGTGGCTTTGGCAATATGGGAGGGTAAATCAAGCCTGTTTGCTCCTGCCCAACGTTTTGTTTGTGCAGGACCACGTCTCCAGAACCCCTCATCTCAGTCCCCAGATGTTATGTTGCCGGGGGACTGGGGTAATTCGGTCCTTCCTCAAAAGTGTTTGGGAACCGTCATCGAAAAAATTCAGAAGTTTGGTGTAAATTGTGATGCAACGTTTGTACTTCCTTAAGGTAAACACTTTCAAAATGTAGATAGGAAAATTAAGTCCTTTATTGAAGATGTTCTTACTTTTGCCATGACAGCTTGGTACGGTAACCTGAACATCAGAGACAAAAACCACCTCAGCCATATTGTAGGTGGCTGGCAAGGTGATAGATTTCCCACAGCACCCTTTTGATGGTCATTTTTGACCAGCAAGTACTTTGCAAGGCCCAGTCTATATTAGACTGCAGAAACCACCCCCTTCAGTCTGAGTTCGTAGCACTCCCATCAGGTCGTAGATTTAGAGAACTCCGATTCAAGAGCAATAGAATTAAAAACTCCTTTGTTTCATGTGCAATAACTCGGCTTAATTTGCACATGTAATCTAGTACCTTTTTGTACTCATGTTTTGTGTTGTTGTCTTCTGTATTTGTATGTTGTTTGGACAATAGACAGTTTATGTATTTATTTTTGGGGTCAGTGATGTATTGAGGTACTACAGACCTATGGTATGCCCACTCTAATGTTTCTGATGTGTAGTTATCCAATGATAACCCAAACCCTTGGAACATGCTTCAGGACCATGTGGCCTGTCCTGTCTCATTCCTGTTACCCCCTCACTGTGCTTGTGCCTACGATAAAATTTCTTCCTATGTTCCACCTATGAGGGAGATTTTTCCTATAGCCACAGTACATCAGTTGTTGTTGCTTGCTTTTGGGGGTTTTAGGCCAGGTATCTCTCAAACCTTTTTTCGATGACTAATGTTGTGAAAAGGGCTTAATATAATACATTTGCTTGATTGATTTGATTGCATCTATATTTTTCACCATCTATCTTCATTGTGTGTTTCTATCTGGCAATAACTCTCTTGACATCTTTCTCCTAGAGGAATGTGCAGCAGGGGAGATCTTGCTTAAGGTAATAAGGGAAAATTGTAGCTAATTATCTTTAAATATGTACCTTGTGGTGATGAATATTTTGTGTTGTAACAGACAACAGTAATTATACAGTTATGTTTTCCAAGCTACAAAACACAGCTCTGCACTTTAAAGTAGTTTGCTTCTAAGGAATACAAAATAAACTCCACCTCACCTCTATGACTGAATTGCTCCTTTCATCTGCTCGTTCTATTTTTGTTGTTTTGATTCCAATGTCACCCTATTGGATGTGAATGCTTAGCAGGGTGTCAATATGACGTAGACTCACTCACCTTATTTAGCAGTGTTTCTCAGCTCACTTTTCTGGGCACTGCACCCTTGAGACATGTTTAGGATGTCGGCGCACGTCAAACGGATAATTCCCCAGAGCCAAAGTATTATCCTGCTCTTATGAGATAATAACGCAGTCTGAGGGGTGTGTTTGGGTGAATCGTTATTTATGCAAATAACAGGCTGTGGGTCACAGCTTTGAAGAGCAGAAAGTGAGAGGAAGAGCTGGATGCATGGTGAAGGTCTGCACATTACAGGTGGAGCAACACATCCTTGAAAAGGTAGAGATGGATGTACAGAGAGAGAAAGGGTGGTATGACTAGAAAGAGAGGACTTGGACTTATATAAGTGTTTGGCGTGCATCAAACTAAATCTGAAGGTCTCAAATCTAACCTCATTTATACATGCCTTTAACATGCATTCTCTATTCAGATCTTGTCTGGTCTATTGTATCTATGTTGCTCCACATCCATTAGCCAGTTCTTTCTTTCAAACCAATTAACACAAAATCTCAGATTTTGTAATTTGTCCCTTTGTGTTATTTGAACGATTAGATTGTGTGTTCCAAGTCTCTTCCAATTTTTTTTGCAAAGACAATAAAGAAAATGGATAAGAAAGAAAAGAATCTACCTCATTCATCATGCTAAGGTCGACCATTGTCGCAGTGGATCACCCTCGCCACTCAGCCACCAGCACCTGACTCAGCCACTAGCACCTGACTGTACTGTCTGTACATCTGCTGTCATTGGTTAATCCAGTGGCCTGTGGGCTCAATGAATTTAGCCCAAACAAGCAGCAAATCAAGGGGGTGTGCCCTGACACCTGTCACATACTTAACAGGAAAATGAATGGATGCTGACACTATAGCGTTTGAGCTGTAAAAAATTTGCCCATTTAGATATATGTGTTTTTCGTGTGATTATTTGGTGCTTGTGCTGCTCTAGGTTCCACTAAAATTGTAAACAATTGGTTGTAAGAATTTTTAACTATAATGTTCTCACCATTTCTGTTAAATATAGGGAGGGCTTAGCACTGTTAGCCCATTTATACCAGCCGCCCCTGAGTGTTACGATTACGCTGACATGCACCTATTAGTGCTCACACATGCCCATTTACGTGGCGACAAGCCCAGTGTTGCCAGGGCAGATGGAAAAACATAGGCCAAAACGACCTGTTAAAAGTTACAAACATTTGATAGAGAAAAAAGGTAACAGGAAATCGATAAGGTGTGCGTGTGGTCCGTACTTGTGTGTGCTTTCCTGAGAGAGCACAAGTAAACAAATTCATCCAGGGTTGAAGCAGTCTCTCAGCTCTGACGGACTGCATGGCCAGGCTCAGACAGTTCATTGCTGTCATTCCTTACACCTTTTGACATTTCCAATTATGTCTTTCACACATGGCTGGAAGCTGCTTGTTCTTTTCCTCTCATCCCCATCGCAGTCCTCCACTCTCTTCCTTCTGCATCTCTACTGTGTCGGTGTGTGTCTTTCGATATGTGGGGGTCAGATGGCCCGGTGATCCCATTACTCCACTGCCCTGAGATGGTGGCAGGGGGCATGTTGATGTCACGGGGCTCTGTTCAATATGATGATGTGATATGTAGAGTTTATACATTTTGAAACAGTGGTGTAAATTGTTAAAGGTGATTGCCCTTGTACTGTGAAAACTAGTTCAACCATTTTGACAAATGTTTTAGTTTTGTCGCTGTATTCCTGATTTCTGGATTTTAAATGACACAATGACTGTGGGATTTTAAGAACAGACTGTCTGCTTTTATTAGAATAGGTATTTTTGTTAACTAATTGTAATAATAGAACTTTTGTATATAGCTCCCGTTTTTAGGGTATCAACAGTATTTAGACGATTGGCTTCAAACATTTCTTATTAGGCCAGTGTTTTTCTTTACATCGTTCCTATATGCACAAACGTGCTATTAGTGTCGAACCTTGATTTTAGGCTTTGAATTTGCATTAGGAGACTGTGGCTGGTGTCTGTTAATATGAGGACCAAACCAGTGCCATCTCATTAAGCACTGATTAACTAAATTACAAATAAGCAAACGACATGGTAGACATTTAAAGTGGATGATCACATGATACAAAGTGTAATGCCTTAAAGGACAATTCCAGAGTAAATAAAACATTTTAAATATCCTAGATTGATTAACCTGCTGTTCCTGCTTTTTTCCGAAAACGGGCAAGTTTCTTCTATAGTTTAGTTTCTTCTGTATCCGATTTTACTTGAAATACCACAATGTCCAGAAATCAATGCGAAATTTGCTCCTGTGCACTGCAAGTCGCGTCGGTGGAGTCTAATTTAGCATAAGGACCAATTTTAAACATTTACTACAAGTCACAATATCGTCCCAGAGCTCTAAGTCCTACAACCCTGCATTAGGTAAGGATTTAGCCATAATCTACAAAAGATTATTTAAAATGTTAAGATTGTTCCTCCAAGTATTTACCTAATCACCGATAGCTACATTGAAGCTAATGAGGCTACCTCCACTCCAGATAGGCCTGGGGCTGGCTGGAACAAAACCCCATAAAAACATACTAGTTAGCCGGTTAGCCACTCAACCATTGCTCTAAATCATCTTTTGTTTGTTATTTCCAAACAATTGCACCAAAAAGTATACAACCACCCTGGCTTTAAATAGAACAGAGATAGCAGTACTCTGTTAGGCATTTTTATTTATTTTACATTCTTTCCTCCAAGTAGTCGTACAATTACAAGATGCTATATTGGAGCTAATAAAGGCTAACCCCAGCAAATTAGATGGTAAATCAGCTCCTTACCTGTGATTATTTGGTCCTCCATCTGGCCTGGCTGTTTTTTTCAAAAACACTTTGGGTTATTTGAGCATTGAACCTCAAATGATCTAATAAAAAGATGTAATCATCTTCTTGGCAGGAGATGGTTGAAAGCAAAAAATAATTTCCTTGTCCCACTCTTAAAAGGTGTATACACTGCCACCCACTGTACCACAGTATGCCTATTCACGGACAGAGTACACAGTTTTATGAACTCCTCCCCCTGTAGTTTAATTCATTTGCCAGTGACGCCACTGGAGATCAAACTCAAAAACTTACGGAGAACAGCTTAGGAAGTGCAGAATGCATTGAAAAGTTTTTTTTAGTAGGATATTGTGAAAACAACCTGGAAAATGATTTTGAGGTGTTTTAGGGCTGGAGCTGGAGTTTCCCTTTAAAGCTGCAGTGCGGATCTCTATAACCGAACGTTGGTTACATTCCAGCCCTTGCCAAACCAGTGTACACAATGCTGATTAAGCCTATCACTGCCAGGTCAGTCGCTCTGTATTTGGCAATAACGGTGGTTTTAAATTTGGTGTCTGGTGCAACAATCCCACGCTGGAGCACCAGTAGTGATGCGTTTTACGTCACTCAGCAATGGTTTACCAGAGCGGAAGAGGGGAGCAACCATTGTGAAGGAAGGAGGGCTAACATTACAGGAATTAGGAGTATGCTGTAAAATGCTGCAGAAAATCCCAAGAAGCATCTAAGAAAAATTCTGATGCTTCAGATGAAAAAGTAGCTTAGTGTTCAGATGAAGGTTTACAGTCTAAAAAAGAAAGCGATCTATGTGTAGGCATATGTCATAAACTCACGTTCAGTGCTTGAAGTGGGGCGGTACTCACCGGTACAATACCCGCACTTCTAAATTTTACTCTTAAGCGTATATGGACTTTTTCTTGCGTACCGCTTCTTCTCGCATGTAGCCGGTACTCAACCACTGACAGAGAAAGCGTCAGTGTCAGAGACATTGGCATAACCCTAACGTTACATAAACTACACTAACCAGAGAGCACTACGTGACTTACTTCAGATCTCTTGACGAATCACGTAAAGGCAAGCAGTCGGCCCACCCTCTATCAGAAGTTCGCTTCTCCACGGACGTTAGTTCGAAAATGCTGTCTGATGCCTGTGGCTGTCGCCTGACCTTAACAGATCTTTCACTGCTGAAAACCTAGAAACTGAAAAGAAGTGTGTCTTTTTGTAAGTCATTAATATGTTAGCCTGGCTTCAGAAAGTTACTAAAAGAACGCGTATTCCAGAGCCAGACACGTCAACAGAGGTCCAAGTCCAACCAGAAACATTGGGTACAATTAATGAGCTTCAAACTAATGTTATTTAAAACCATTCACAGTCTCCCGACGTACTAGAGTGTCAAGCGCGATTATCTTGCGATCACGTACATGCTTTGTACCGTTGGAAAGAGGACGATGAGAAGAAAAGAATAAGTGGTTGCTCATTCCTGGGTTAAACACAGCCGGAGCTAAGACGGAGCTCAAAGTCAATTATGTTTTTAGACAAAAAACTTTACAGACAGGAAGAAAAAATAGCTGGGATTTCAAAACGTATAGAAATATAGTAAGAAATGGGTGTAGCATTTTGATGTTAACTTGTTTGTATGGCCTCCAAACTTTGCACACTGGTCCAAGAGCCCTGAGGGCTTGACAATATGCATTAAAAAGCCTTATTCATCATGGTTTACATGCTTTTATACATAAAAACAACAAAATATACATATGTTATTTAGTTTTTGGTATAAATATTTAATAAAACATAAAATTCATTGACCCAGGATGTTTCATTTCATTCATCCATGTTGTAGCCATTGGTCTTTGCTGAGTCCAAAACCATAAGGCACTTCACTGTAGGTCAAAGTATGACCTTTCCAGAGGCCAAAAGGTCAATTTTGTGCAAGGTGGACCTAAAACCCCTTAAACCTTGAAAGTTGATGTGAGCGGAACTGCTAGCATTAATGAGGAGTCTGCAGCTACCAACCTTAACGTTACCTTAGTCAATGACACTAACATCAACAATAGCCGCTTTCCGACCGCAGGGATTTTTGCAGTGCCTAGAACATAACTAGAGAAATTGTTCTCACCGTGCCCACCTGGTTAAATAAAGGTTAAATAAAATAAAAATAACGTTCCTATAATCCTTTTTTTATTTTGTTCCGATAGAAGAAAATGCGGGATTATTTAGTTCCTTGCACCGCAGTTCCTATAACTCTTTTAGGTCCTACTCTAGAGCAGGGTCTTTCCATTTTCCTTTTTCCTAGGTCTATGTTGATTGGTCCAACTTATAAATTATGCCTGTTGCTTCGTTTGTCTGTTGCATATAATACATATTATGCTGGAGCCTTCGTCTTTTGTGTTTCTCTGTAAGTAGTTACTCAATTTCTATGACTCCAGACTAGTTTTTAAACGCTGCGGTTCGAACTCCGTTATTAGGACATATCAACACAACACTCTTTTTTTAAATTGTATTCGATGTTGTTTTCAGCCTTGTAATCTGAACAAACAAACAGCAAGCCGCTGAAGGAACCCACCACTACTTGAGCTGAAAACAACCAGATCATTCGCATACATAAGATGATTTACACACTTATCTCCAATCCTACACCCAGTGTTACAAAAACATTCAACTGTGAAATGTTGTTGTATGTGGCGCTACGCTAAAGTCTATTGACAATGCCATAAAAGACTGTTGCGGCTCTTGCGTCACTCCCTTATCCCTCCTACCAGTTCCTATGGCCACTTGACCAGTGCGAATGCAAATAGCAAAACCGGTTTTGGGGGAGAGTAGTTAGTAGAACTGTTTAGAAGTGGACTGTTCCTATAACTACGTTCCTGTAACTACTTGGTTGGAAAGTGGCTAATACGAAACACATGCATAGGCTTCAGCAGACGTGTAAAAAGTATTGGAGAATGACACTTGAGTAGAAGTACAGCTACTGTGCTAAAGATTTACTCCAGTAAGAGTGAAGAGTAAAACTCTTAAATTATCTCAATGTACTTAAGTACCAAAAGTAAATATGTGACCTTAAATGCACTTAAGTACATAAAGTAAAAGTAAAAATTGTGTTATATCTGTCAACGCATAATATAAATGGCAAAAGCCAATCGCACTCATAATCTGAATTCCAATCACTTGTTGAGGTGCTCTAGTTGGTGTAAATAATTCAGCAATCATCCAATCATTATATATTTTAAATTATATGGTTTTTTAAAACAAATTTTGACTGGATTGTATGATAATGATATCTGAAAGGTGTGATACAGTACCTATATACTATATGTTTTAGTTTCAAAGTAGTCAACATCTCCTTAGGTACCACCAGCCAGTCCATGTACTTAAACTATAACTGAGCGAGCACACCGGATTCAACTACTAATCAACACGTCAGTCATTAGTGAATCTGATCTGATAGTTCGGGGCTACAGCTAAACTTTGTAAACACATCTGGGAGAGATCGCTGGGGAGAGGTTTAAGAACCACTGCTATAGGGCATGGCCATTCACATAACTTTTAAACTGCATGTGCTGAAATGAGAAAAACAAAGGCACCCAAACACAAACAAAACAAATTGCAACAGTGACACAGACTATTTGAGAATTGTTATTATTTTGATTATTTAGTTGACCTACAACATCATTATATTATGATAGCCTATATAAAATCATTTAAGTTGTACTTAAACAATGAAGTCTAAAAGTATATTATTTCATTAATGTTTCATATGATTTTGATTTATTAACATTATCTGTGTGTCATTGAAAGGAGAGAAAGGTGCCACAATCTAATGTAAACTATTTCACAAAACAATTTTGGACCAAATTAAATTGCTTATCAGCAATAAGCAAATCAATAAAATAGGGAAATTCAATTATGCCTTACAGTACTATAGTAGTATAGTATATCTGATGTAATATCATTCCCAATTTCCCTGAATATGTTGCCTGATAAACTTGTTGTCAACAATACGCATAAACATACAGAAATACAGTTATCAAAAAGGCTAGCTAGAAAAGATGGTTTTCAACATAGCCCTTCATAATCGAACATTCTAATCATGGAACACAAATCTAATATTACATTTAATGCGAATACATGATGTGAAGGCAAACAATGTATTGTCACTAAACAACATTATCAGGTCTGTGATATTTAGCTGACAGCTGGTAAGCTAAAAAATGCATTGTTTCACTTTGGCCAACCTAAAATTAACTGCAGGCTGCTTGGCAAGTTAGCAAGTAGATACTACCTTCATGGTTGATTCTGGTCGCTGACATACTGTATCAACTCCCTGCTGAAGGGATGGACTACGTACTGGGTTCAGTCGGGCAGAAACTTTTCTCTTGATATGACATTCTGATTGGCGCAGGCTGTTCCAATGCACGCTGCACATTTTCAGTTTATGGAATATTTATACATCGTTCCCGCCGTCCACACAGCTGCGTTTAAATGAAGATAGGCTACAATGTTGTAAGCTAATTGATATACTGTAACATACCACCACTGAACTGCTTGGATACTTACAGTATCTTTAGGGAAAACATATAACTTATACTTAAATGAGGGGAAAAGGTATAACCAATCGTGACCACTAAAAGAAAACGAGTTTATAAAAAAGCTTATACTTACGTATACTTGGGACGACACTACAGCTCTTGGTGGGTGGGGTTTCACATTGATTTGCTCAATATTTAATGCATGGCTAAAGCGATTGTATAACGACTTAACAGAGATATTAGTAAATCATTTGTTTGCGCAGTTCCTCCAATACGACTATTTTTTATTTTGTAGCGAGTAACGACTGTGTTTTGGAAAATGTAAAGAAGTAAAAGTATCAATTGTTTTAATAAAATGTAGTGAAGTAAAATTACAAAGTTGGCAGACAGATACATACTCAAGTAAAGTACAGATACACGAAAAAAATACTTAAGTACAGTAACAAAGTATTAATACTTAGTTCAGCCGCGGTCGGTGGATCTTAATTGGGGAGGACGGGCTCGTATTACGCTCGGCACCAGAGTGAATGGAATGGTGCGCAACGAACAAAACCAATTGTTTTTTTGATTTGCACACATTCCCTTCACTCCGGTTCTGAGCGTAATACGAGCCCGTCCTCCCCAATTAAGATTCACCGACCGCGGCTGACTTAGTTACTTTACACCACTGCTGCTCACGTCGACAGTGTTTGTGTCATTTCTCTCACTGCCAGAAGCAGAAGACTTAAGGATAGGGTTCTCAATTTATTTCCATATTCATAAAATGTAAAAAAAAATGATTGAAGCTCAGGTTTAATAAGAAGCTTGTCCTGAGGAGGTTAAAAAAAGTTTAAAAGTGAAGAAATTAGCTATCCAATGAAGCACAATTCTTCACTTTTGAACTTTTTTTAACCTTTTTTTAACCAAGAACCACTTTAGGGATTTGGCCCTCTCAAAAATCACACCGACAACCTTCCGACTCCCTAACCACGGAGCCACCTGACATCCACCTCCTCTGTATACCCTCTCCCACTGTCTGAGGCCTTACAGCATCGCTGCATTGACCTGATTTACAACACAGCTCAACAGTGAGCACAGTGTTACAATTTGTTTTCACCAGACTAGGCTCATAGAAATGGAATGTATTGAAAGGCCATTCCAATTCAATTGCCTTTCTATCCATTCTATTTCTATGGCTAGGCTACTCTGCTAATTTGCCTAATGATGATTTATGTGGTCATGACTCTCATCATCCAGGTTATAGATTAACGCCTGCTTTGCATTTGGGATAGTTGGCTATATATGTACCAAAGTGCAGTTCAGGTCAAAGATGCCTATTGACAACAGAACTAATGAAAACTACTTCCCAAGTGTTTGCATAGGGTTTCAACCCTGCATACAGCATGCTCTGTGTACCAATGTCCAGTTGAGAAGGTTAATAAGGTAGAAGATTTGACAGTTGCTTGTTTGCTTAATGACAGGAGCAGGTCTCCCTCCCGCTGATTTCACACCCTGACCCTCTTCATGGTTAGCGTGAGGGGGATGGGGATATGTGGATCTGGCAAACCGCGGGGGGTGGCGTTGATGAACAAGACAAACGGGGGAGTCGTCAAGTAGGGCCGATTAACAAGCCTTTAATTTAATCAGCCGTTCCAATCTCGCCGGGCCACTCCACGTGGGCTCCTCAGCAGGTTATTATTTTTAACAAGTCTGTGATCTCCCCTCCGCTCTTTCAATTTCTCCACTCTGTCCTTCTCATTGGCAGGGCCCTTATCAGAGCCACAGACCGGCAGAGAATGGAGGGAACACTGGTGAATAATGGAGATTTAAGACCTGTGGAGGGGGTCTAATCACTTACTCTCTACCTCGTCTCTCTCTTTCCCCTCTCCACTCCCCCACTCTTGCGCTTTGTCTCTCTTGTCTCCATTGCTTTCTCCCTCCCTCTCCCTTCCTTTCTTTTTGTCTCCCTCCTTTCTTTCAAGCATTCCCTCTACCTCATCTGTCTCACTCTCTCACTCGTTCTGTCCTTCCCTTCATCCCAGGGGGAATACGCTCTTGTGCAGGCCACCGCCATATGGAAACTACACCATTGCCAATTACAGTGATGAGGGTTTAAAGACGGGGATAGATGCTTATCTTACGCTGCCAGACTCCCGTGTGTGCATACGCCTACATTTTTAACAAGTTACAAGGATGATTAATCTTCGGGATTAGCAAATGGATGGCCATGCTACTGTATGTTTGCATCATGCAGCCTAGCTATGTGTACCCAGATATTGAATGTACCTCCAGCTGTCTTTAACGTGTCTAAATAACATACACAGCAATGCCTTGTATGGGCAAAAACTGCACCCACATGGATGTCTGTGGAGATTTAAAATAATGTATAATTACAGTATAGGGAAAGGTGATTCATGTGCTGGTAATTAGACATGACGGGGTAGAGTCAGTAAGAACAGATAATCCTTTTGAATTCACAGTGTAATTACTAAGAGCTTGTCCATTAGACAGCTACGCATCTGTATGTGTGTGCATGTGTGTGCTGTAAATGTAAAACTCTTCCTGTTTTTATCATGTGTTGCAGTGCTTAAAAGCCCTTTCAAAGATTGACATATTGCCTCTTTAACATTTTAACGTACTCCACAGCGGTTTGGCTGGTGGCGCCGCGGATCATTCCAGATGCTTTTTGTATTCCTACAAGACAGGGAGGAGGAGAGAAGATGGAGATGCCAGTCTTCCTCGAAAAGGTGTAGCATTTGATAGCCAGTATTTCTTTTATTTTACATAAATGAAGTGTGTGTATGTGTTTGTACGTGTGCACGCGTGTCTGTGCCCCTTCCTTCTTTCCTCTGAGAGGTATTGCCTCCCTTATTGCCGTTGAAAACCCCCATCAGTGCCGAGCCGGGCTGATTTATGTGTCTGATCGCTCCACCTCCAGCTCTTCCATGAGCTTGACTATATTCCAATTGTTCAGAACCCACGTTATCACCCGCACCCAGACCTGTCGACTGGCCGCCACGGCCCAGGCGAGAGACAATCAAACAGGGTAGGGGGACAAGGGGGTGATGGGAGTTGTCCGTCGAAACCTTGGTTTTATTACCTCAGAACGATTGTGTATGTAATGTCTTGTTAAGGGCTGACTGTATAACTAGAGCAGAGGGGGACGTGTTCAGTGGGGGAAGGGCGGGGCGGTGCAGGGTGGGGTCGATGGAGACGATGTCCATCCAAATGTGTCTGAACTTTATTGCCTTCAGAACGGTGTAGGAAGGGAGATGAGCCGTATG
Organism: Umbra pygmaea; assembly: GCA_016801145.1. Taxonomy (NCBI): domain Eukaryota; kingdom Metazoa; phylum Chordata; class Actinopteri; order Esociformes; family Umbridae; genus Umbra; species Umbra pygmaea. The sequence continues at coordinate 3,090 of JACXGM010015598.1, read as the reverse complement.
TATATCAGCCTCTCTCAAGGTGCTGCGGTTGAGCGAATGGAGATAGGCTAGAGAGCTATCTATGTGTGTTGATGGGCTTTTACTGGGGAAGGTCAATGCGGAGCATGTGCGGAATAGGAAAGAGACAGGTGGATTTAAAATGAATGAGATTCTTTGTTGCCGTGTTGCATAGGTAGAATGAGAATTCCAATGGCCCAAGGCTTATCAGAGGTCGATAGGAAACAGCCTTTCTCAGAACAGAATTCTGTTGCTTTTTAGTCTCCTTCATGTCTGCTTCCCATTAGTTCTTTCAAGGATTTAGCTTCTGGTTTCTTCTTTGACACATGGTTTTATACAAGGCCATACCTGGTTAAATTCAAAAGCAGATGATGGCTTACATGCTGTCAAGGTTTTTCACATCACTGACCCCCTCAAAATTAGATGTTTAAAATGTCTGCTGGAACATACTGTAGAAAGAGGACTTGTAGATGCAGTCCACTTTTCTTGTTGTAAAAGTGGCACTGTCAAACCAAAATCTTTCCCAAAACTATGTGCCGACAATTGTGTCACATATGTGTCATTCCACCCACCTACTGGGGTCTAGTTTAACATAGTGAGCACAAAGCAACTCTACAAAGTACTCAAAATACATTTGAGACGCAAAACTCATTCCTGTCAAACAATCAAACCATTTGGTTACAGTTCTTTTTGTATTTGTACAAAACTTCAATCAGCAATCAGTCTTTGTTTATTCATAAAAGAGGTTTTTAATTTGCTGTTTGCAATTATTTAGCAAGTAAGAGCCTGAAGGCATAGAGTAAGATGGGTTCAGATCAAGGTGATGGAGTTACTTACAGGGGAATACAAAGCACTACCATTTCAAATTAAATTCTTACCACAATTATTGGACATGTTAGCAATGATGGTTGTTCAGTGAGAGAGGCTGGGCAGTACATGTAGGTCTAGCCCAATTTTACCAGATCAACTGTGGCATCTATTGTAAGAAAATGCAAGAATGACAGGTAATTTGCGATGCTGTACCACACTATATAAATCACAATATACTGTTATTTTTGTAGTAATTTGTTTGCCTGGTGTATTGTTTTTCTATAAATACAGCATAATTGAATAGACTGAAAGGGTAACCATGTTAGATTTGATATAGTTTTATAATAGTTGTAGTTCATATTCTTTAGGCCGTTGTGTATTGATTGAATGAAATAACAGTTTATGAGATTAAGTTGTATTTTTTGGTGAAAATAGTTCATTTTATGTCATGTTTTAAGGGTCTTGCAGGAATTGGGCATTTTGCTAATAAAATTTGAACTGTGTCATGCAATATTCAGTTTTGGCCTTTCTGCTAGTTGTTTTGCAAAAGTCAATTGTGGTTTGACAACGATAATCAGGAAATTGAGAAATTTTGCAAGGAGAGAAAGTATGAAAAGGAAAATCAGTGGAGATGCCAGAATAGCAGCAATAGCGTCATTTGCACTCTCTTTGCGGTGGGTAAGATGAGAGCGGTGAAGTTTAATATCTCTAAATCAGCCGCTCCATATTGAAAGTGTCACGTAATTGAAAATGATTTAGGACAGTCGGTGCCTCTGCAATTTTATATAAATTCACTCTGCGACTCCCCTTCCAAAGTCTCTCTATTCTCACTTTATGACTAATTTGCATGGGACCTTGGAGAGTATAAACCATGCAAATGATATGGTGTTGCTGCACAGAGCATGGTAATTTCTCTCTCCTCCCTTTTCTATCCCTCGCTCTCTCCATCCATCCCTCTCCCTGTCACCGCCGCCCCCCCCTCCCCCCGGCCTCAGGAGAAATGCATTCTGCCTTGCCGCCTTTGTCCAGAAAGTCATTTCTCTTGTTGTTGCTGCCTCGCCTGATCTGTGTTTTATGGCTTTCCAATCCATATTGGTTAGGAGAGGGAAGCCGATTGAGCAGGGAAAGCAGAGGGCGCACAATGTTGCAGTATGAATACCAAATGAATGCCAGGCATTTTCAATTTCCCTGGCCTACAATCCACACTGACATTGAGGGACGTTCGATCATTAAAGGTGGTCAAGAATCTGGACAAATACAACCAGTGCAGCCTAACTTGGAAGCACGTCTTTTAATAGCCTATCCTTCTATAGTTATAAAATATTGGCATCACCTTGTCAGTGTTGGAATTGTCAGAATGTTAGCTAAGTAACATTGTCATTTATACAAGAAAATTACATATTGTAAATAGCTTAAAACATCCCGTAACATGGGTCATTTAAGCTATTGGACACATGTCAATTCAATAAAGTTGGAAAGCCGGAGAATGCTTTCCTTCCAATGCATAAGGATTCAGATGTAGAATTCCTGATTGAGCAAGAAGCGGCAACAGTCAACATCAACTGTCTCAAGTCTGCTGGGAGATTTTGCCTTTTTTTGACAAATTGAATGTCATGAAATTGGGGAGAAAATTTATTTGAATGATGGTGGTTCGAGGCACCAATGTCTGCTTATTCAGTGTTGTTGTATGTGCTTCATAGGCCAGTAAGGAAACAAGCTAGCTTAACCTCTTAACGCCGACTGTCACTAATTTGCGTCAAACCCCTTCCATTCTGAAAATTTTACCATAAATGTCTGTTGTCACTAATTTGCATCATTCCTAAATTTATATCTATTCTATATGCTATAGACAAATTAACAATCTCAACTTAATTTAGCATCATCTTGGAGCCAGAAACACACATAGTAATTATTTTTATATAATTGTAAATAAAATCAGGCATCAAGGGGTTAAGTCCAAAGTCTTGTTTCAGCTAACTCAATCTTTATGGCTTCTCCAACTTAGTCGCTGCCAAGATTAAGATTGTATTTCCCTTTTGATACTGTCATTATTAAAGCTCAAACTTCAGATGTCTAAATGCTTTTGGAGATTAAAAGTGTATACTCAACTCTCTAGAGATTCAGTTGGCCTTGGAAGAGGAGGAAATAACTGAAAGCCTTCTAAATGAACAGAGAGTAGCACCCAGGCTATTAGACCTTCCAGTGTGTGTGTGTGTGTGTGTGTGTGTGTGTGTGTGTGCGTGTGCGTGTGCGTGTGCGTGTGTGTGTGTGTGTGTGTGTGTG